>PKMM01030498.1:0-59530 GCA_002933915.1 Eutrema heterophyllum
GGGGGCTGACCTGATCGACTCATACTTGCAGAATCGGCGAAGACGGAAAGGGGAGATTAGGGCTTATTCTCAGCTCACAAGTCAGAACTCAGTCGATTCCAGAGAGGATTGAAGAGGAACCGACGTCGGTATGGTGGAAATCTAGAGGTTGAGACGGCGTCGTTTAAGGGCCCAATGTTATTGGTTTGAGGCCCAACAGCCTTTCGCCTGATAAAAGAAAAATGTTGGGGTGTTCCGAGAATCGAACTCGGGACCTCTCGCACCCGAAGCGAGAATCATACCACTAGACCAAACACCCTGAATGAACAATTGGAGTCGTGAAACGGTATTGTCATCTCACACTTTAAATTGTACACTATAATTTTCACTTTAGTATTTCTTTTATGTTAGCTCTCCATATCAATTTAGGGGTGTTTTTAAAATCCAACCACAATTTGTTGTTATTCAATTAATGATTCTAAATTATGCCTTCATATCTAGTGTTATTTGATTTTTTTGTTTTGTAAATCATGTTTAAGAGATTTTAAAATTTGGTGTCATTCGATGAAGATTTCAAATCAAAAGCCAATATAGCGGTGATGTGGACCAAAGTCACCAAACTCGAACAAATGCACGACAAAATAACCAACTGAACTCAATCACATTTATTAATTGTGGCCCCTAAGATTAATGTATACTAATATATGGTTTAATGTGATGTGATTGCCTTGTTTGTTCAATGGTAGGCAGTAGGCACGGCTCAGGACCTCAGGTGATATTTTCGAATCAATTGTATGAAAATTTTTTAACGTATTTAATTGATCATGTTTACCGATTTCCTGTTAAGAAAAACGTGACGTTTTGATCGGCGTAGATTAGTTAGTACGAATACAAAAATATTTTATTTTACTAAACATTTCAATATCATTATAGAATGGAGTTTGAGGTAATACAATATTTATTTAACCTAGTTACTTGAAACCTTGTCAAAAAAGAAATAAAAACAAGGAAGCAAACATATTGAATCATCAGATTGTTCAATGGAGAGTAGGAGGAAGGAACCCTTCATCGAATCCATAGGAGCATTAGGTTTCAGAATCGTTGTTGGTGTCTTCTCGCCGTGATAGATTTTTTGATATGTCTCGAAAAAAAGATATTTAAATGGGACTTTCGTACGTGTTCCACACATGCCCGGTTCTGGGCATCTGAGAGTGCATTTGCATTCGGTCCAGTTTTTTCAAAAAAATTTACTTCACGTTTAAGGGACCTTTTTTGGCAAAAAACAAAATTTAGCCCACTTTTCCAGAGTCAGAGGCGGTTCTAAGGGTGTGCAAGAGGAGCAAAGTTTCAGGGCCCGAAAAATTTTCTTTACTGCAGTGTTGGCCAAAAAATTTCAGATTTTGTAAAAAAAAACACCAAATCGAAGCTCGAAGAAGATGAAGCTGACATGTCCTAGTTGGGTTAAAAAATCAAACATCTCTCATAATATTTTATTAAAGGCCAAAAAAAATTCTAGCACAGAGCCCACGATGAGTTTGAGCCGGGCCTGGTTCCACATGTGACATGGCGTTAAGGATTTTACGTTACATACTTTACATGGCATAAAAGATAAAACATTTGGGTCAAAGCATGTAAGACCATACATGCATAAAACATTTGCATTTTTGGGACAAGCATGCAAGACCATACATGCATATTACCATTGATATTCGTTTTTTGGTCAAAATATTCGAGTTTTAGAAACAAGTCTACAATTTAATCAAAAAGGACTTTGATATTGCACATAATTAGTCTTTTTAATATGAAGAAATCCGAGTATATTAATCGACAACATTTGGAACAACTACATTTTGGACAAAGCATACATATATTGTATATAAAACCACAAATAAAAGCATATATTGTATAAGACCATACGTGGCACATGTATGCATTGCAACTAAACAATATTCGTTTTTTGGTCAGAAAATTCGAGTATTATAATAAACAAAGTCGGGTACTATAATTAATTAAGCAGGACTTTGATGGGGAAATTGCTAATTTAATTCATCACCTATTTGCAATCGCTTGATTTATTTAACTAATCGTTTGCTCAAAATAATTTTTCAAGTTGTAGTTGACTTTGCAAAATCGGAATTAAAAAAATCAAACACTAATTATTAAATGGATATGTGTTCACTAAATCGGTTGTAACTCCTTCAATACAATTCCAAATGAGTTGACACCACTCTCATTGGAAAGCTAATTCCATTACCTATAACTTTGATAAAGAGCTCAAAGCTAAATCCAAAGAAAAAGCTTCCATCCGAGTTGATCTTCTAGACACATATTCTTGATGCAAGATCGACTCGGATAGAAGCTTTTCATTTGGATTTAGCTTTGGAGCTCCTCATCAAAATTATAGGAAATTGAGTTAGATTTCAAATGGGAGTTGTTGCAACTCATTTGGGGTTGTATTGAAGGAGTTACAGTCGATTTAGTGGACTCATATCCATTTAGTGAGATTTTGTTTAATAATAAATAATATAAAGAAGGAATCAGGGAGAATAATCAGATGTCGTGGCTGTTTCTCGAGACGAGAAAGATGAAATTTTGTTTAATAAATAATACTATAAAGACGGAATCAGGGAGAATAATACTACACTTGACTGTAAACGCACATGGCCAATTTGTTGATTACTTGTAGCCTAGCATGATTCGTTTTCTTCTTCTGTAGCCTACTTTAAATATATGTATGCCTCAGGGCTGGGCAAAAAAACCGGATCCAAAAATCTGAATCAGTACCGAATCGGTATCAAATCGAGAATTGAATGGGTACCCAAAATACTCGAAATATAATTATATACCCAAATATATTAATTATATTTAGATTTGATATAACCCAAATACCCAAAATTACAACTATAAACCCGAATATATTAATTAATTTTTGGGTATTTGAGGTATTTTAAGTATATTTTCGATATTATGGGTATATCGAATACACCTATTTTGTTTTTTCCTGGATTTTTTTGGTATTTGGATATTTTTGGTTTGAAAGTATATTGTTTTTATTGAAATGAATATTCATGTTTTTGTGTTTTGTCTCCGATTTTGGGTTCTTCGGGTTTTTTTCGGGTATTGTGGATACTTTTGGATACTTTCGGATCCGGATCCAAACATATCCGAAAATATTCGAATCTTAAAAAAATACCCAATCCGATCCGAACCCGATCCAAATTTTTAAATACCCGATCGGTACCTAAATCCCTAAACCCGAAATACCCGACCCGAATCCGAACGCCCACTCCTAGCCTCAACTATCTATTTTAGCTTTACTATTCTTATTTGTTTGGCACCGTCATGTTTTTGTAAAAGTCAAATACTATTGCTAATAATTGTCGTTTCAATGTATATAACTTATTTGTTACTTAGACACCAGAACTGACCATTTTTTGTTTTTTGTTAAAGTGAATTACGTGGTGATATTATGTAAATGGTAACTTTTAGTACTATAGCAATAAATATTAACTAGATAGTATATCCAACTATATTAGAGTTTAAAATTGTGAATGACATATATTTTGAATTGAATACTGTTACATATATTTAATTTTAAATAGCTGATAAAAAATGGAAAACTAAAAGTATATTTTATAAATATTTTGTATCAATATTCTCTTACATTTTTATGCAGAAGATAGTGATAATACTAATAATAGAATTGTGTGTTGGTTTTGTGAAACAGAGCATCTCATTTGCTGGGGAAGCAATGGAGCAGGTAGGAGATGGACGAGGTTGATGATATCCAAAAGAAGTGACAACTTTTTTAGATTTTGACTTTAGAATATGAGCCCATACTTGGCCCAATTGTCATAGAGAAATCACCCCAAAAAAAGAGGATAATTAATATCAGTATAACTTCGTTATGTATTTACTATTTAACTAATTTGAAAAAGAAAAAGAGATTACTACAAAATATGTTAATAAGTGTATACTATTTGATGCCTGAGAATCTGAGATAAATTCAATGAAGCTAATTGGTTAGCTAGAAAAACCCTAGCCGGCTTGTAGGAGAAATATTCGAGGCTGGCGTATGTCACTAATTACAACAATGCCCTCGTGCAACTGGATCAGGTTCAAGAGATGGATATATAACTAGTGTTGCTGTTTTAGGCGTTTTGATCTTTTTAGGGGATGTCCTAAAAATAGCAGTCACCAGTTTCAAAGTTTTTGTGTCCAATTTTTGATTATGTTCTTAGTTTCTTATAAGTTATAACACAACTTCACTTGTTAGTTTTGACATCCATAAACGTTTTCTTCTTTTCAGTTTTTTTTTTTTTAAATGGGGAAACACTGTTAACTCATTGTCATTGATATGATTCGAAGATATCGTCATGAATTGGTCAACGTCTCCAAGATATTCACAACTCACAAGGACGCCAGAATGAGTCTCTAAAATCATTGTTCTTTTTTTTGTTTACTACTTATTCAGGATCAACTGAACAAGCCGGCCTTTCGTCAAGTTGCAGAGCCCAATCAAGTTCAACGGCGGAGGTATCTTGACTTTTTTTATTCGAATCGATTTTCTTATTTTTGATCTCGATTCTGACTGTGCTTAATCGGTGGTTTGTGAGAAAAAAAAAAATTGAACTGATTAATAATAACCAGTGTTCAAGAAAGCGCTAGGCGCTAAGCGGGCGGCGACCCTCCGTCTAGTGTCTAGAACGCCATAGGCAATTTTAGGCGGTCTAGGTGATTTATTATAAAATAATATATATTATAAGTTTATAACATAATAAGATAATATGAATCATATATGTAGAAAAATGTAAAATATTTCAAATGTTAAAATATAAATGAAAGTTCATACTTCAAAATAAAGTATAAGAAAGAAGAGAAAAATTAGAGTTTTTGAATATAAATAGACATTAATGATGATTCTAATCGCATATTTGGTAGGTTAAAAAAAATATTAAAAAACAAATATTAAAAAATTCCGCTTAGCCCGCCTAACAGCCGCCGAGTTCCACTTCCGCCTAATTAAACCGATTTTCCTAAAATCCAGGCGGCCTAGGGGCGTCTAGCGCCTAGGCCGCTTTCTTAAACACTGATAATAACTCATTCATCCATCATCCAATACAAGATTACAATCTAAAAGAAATAAAAACAAACTTAAGGCGTTTGTAGTCATAATTAACTACAAACAAAAGAGTTTCTAAAATAAAACAAAAAAAAAACTAAAACTTGATGCATAACTTCTGACAAAAAAAAAGAGGCATACTCAAACGGTGTTTTCTCCAACAGCGTCTTCTCCAGGGGCGTTTTGGCAGCGTCTTCTCCAGGGGCGTTTTGGCCAGCAGCGTTTGGTCCAGCAGCGTTTTGGCTAGTAGCATAACTAAAATAAACCATAAAATAAGCAGAAACATTGAAGACCGCTGATTGCGTTATCCCTCCCCACGTTTTCATATTATCATTTTCAAATTTGCATACCAACATCATAGCTATAGATAACATGTTATCGGATAGACCTAGCACATCTATTATTCCAAAGATTTTGAGGAGTGAGATGATATGGAGGTAATAAAATAAGTAAAAACCGATTGTAAAACCATTTAAGCCAGATTTCTTCTCTAAGACCACATAGATATAGTAAAACGTCTTCAAAATGCCAACAAATGCGGTAGCTCTCGCAAGCTGAATGAAACCTCGATATCCTTCTAGATAATCATGCAAAATTTCCAACCTAAGACGCAACTGCTCCTTAAACCTCACCAAGACATATAAAACAATAAAATATAGGATATCGACGGCAAAGAATAAGGAGGCAGGGTTAGCAAACTTCTCTCCGGTTGTAAAACCGCCGGCCAATAAACCAAATTCTTCCCCACCCAATAAAGATACAAGGTTTGCTAAAATCACATATGGACAAGAGGGTAACAAAAACGCAATTATAATAGTGTATGACTCATCATTCCATTTCAAATGTTTTTAGATTCTAAGTACTTAAGTTTAGTTTTATTTTATTTTGGATTTTGTTTTGTTTTAAGATTCTAATTTTGTATCGAATGATGAGTTATTAATCATCTTTCTTTTTTCACAGATTTATTGGTTTATATGGTTTAGTAAAGTGTGACGATTGATTAAGATTTTATATTCACAATTTGTGCACCGCTAAATTTTATTATTGTTTTTAACCTTTTAAATCTCATGATCGGATTTATATATTATGTATCAATTTTTTTTGTTGATTTTTGTTATTATTCCTGACATTGTTGGGAAAGAAAGAAATTTGCAGGACTTTGAAGAAGAAAAATAAGAACTTTATGAGAGAAAGATGAAAACTTATTCCACTTAAAAATCTCTGATACACAGCCTCATTATTTATATAAATGTTGGAAACCCCTAAAATGGAAATGTGGCTTACACGTGTTGACCCCTGATACGTTTCCAATGATTGCAAAGCCCACCCAAGCCCACTCTGTCTCAGATAGAGACAAAACCTGCAACAGTCGCAAAGAGGAAGTGTACGGGTTCATAGAGACCAAAAATACATCTTTCGAAATAGGTTTGGAGGGAGCACTTGCAGATAAGATCAATTAGCTGTAAATGACAACCGTATAATGTCTAGAATCTTCTCTTTTCTCTGTGTAAATAACCTATGGATTTCACTGTAAATAACCTATAGATTTCACTGTATTTGGTCAATGTAAATAACCTATAGATTCTCTGTCTAGAATCTAATCTTCTCTTCTATGTGTAAATAACGTTAATTTACTTTAGTGATTGAAATTAATTAGTTAAAAAGTATAACTGTAAAAGAATAGAAGAGAGAAATAACATGTAACATTAAAGAAAAAAAGGAAAGAAATAACATGTTAACGTTAAACAAAAAAAAGAAACAACATATTTAATAAAAAGGTTTTCTGCAAAAAAACTCATAACATTTATTTATTTTGCAAAAATAAGGGTTAATTTGGAGGGAACAAGTTTCTTGAACTAGTTAATTTATGAGTTATGTAATAGTTCCTTATCTTAATAGTTCGCATCTCGGACGTAGAAACGTTTTTTCGGGTTTAAATAAAATTTAACATTCATCAAAAAAAAAAAATAACCCTTAACTCTGGAAAATGTAAATCAATCCCTTCACTTCCAAAACCACCCGCAAAACAGCCCACGATGATATCAATGACGTGGCAAGAGGAAACGTCTGTACAAAAATAAACAATAGTTAAAACGCAGAGTTTTAGTCATGTTAAAACAACATGATGTGTTGAATGTGTTGTTGTTTTTACACTTAGCGGAATGATTGGGTTTCACTTACACTTACAATTCGAGAAACAAAATTAGGAGAAAAAAAAATTAGGATTTGAGAGAAATCGAATTGGGGAAAATCAAATTAGGGAAATTCGATGATTGAAATGGGTATTGTGAGAAGAGATTAACGAGAATCGATTTTGACGTTTCGAGTCGTGGATTCGAACCGAAGAGAATCATCGTGGATTTCGACAACAGCTTCGAATCGTGGATTTGAGCTGCAAACATCGTGAAGGATTAATCGAGTCTGTATAATGAGGTAATGAGATGGAACTTTTAGTCTCTTTGATTGTGAATCGAGACTGGTACTCTTATTCCTTTTTATTTTTTTCCAGTATCGCATTGATTTTGCTGCTTCGTTCGTTAGAAGTTTCTGTGATTTGTGTGTGTGTCGTGTGTTTATTTGTTTATTTGTTTATTGACAAGTTTACTCTTGTCTGTATCTGTGATTAGCTTAGGGGCTTTACTTCTAGAATGTGGTTTTCGTTATATTGGTAATTTTATTACAAGTCGGGTGGTGAGACATAAATATTGGGCCTCAATTTGAAAGCCCAATAAACCTGCCAGCGTTCATACTCTTGGACCTTGGTTATAAGAGAGATGAGACGATGGGTGAAATCTTATCATGCTTTCGTTTAGGACTTAAACCTCGGGGAAGTCTAAGCAAACTCTTTCAATTAAACCAGAAGTTATGGTCTCACTGACAATTTTAGACCCATCCATTCATCTTCTCGACGTGATAATAGCTTCAGGATGCCAAGCTTGCCATTGATGCACTGTCCGAACCATTTGAAAGGCCGCGTTATCGCACCATAGTAGAGAGAATCAATCGGGTTCTACCTTCTTTCACCAGCTCCTCTTTCGAGCTTGTGTCAAGCAGTCCCAACTCAATTGCAAGGAGTGTTAGTAGTGAATAGTGATGGCCGATATTACACCTTTGACCTTGCAATGGGTGGACCTGACCGGTAAATAATTTAGGCAGATAATTGCGTTTATGCCCATTTTTGTGTTAAGTGGAACTCTCTGATTCTTCCTCTTTTATTTCATTGGAATAAATCATCAACAAGGCAAAAGGAAAACATAATCAATGTTTTTAATTACTTTTACGTAAATCTTTAGATTTTATATTTATAAGTAATTGAAAAATATAAAAGATTATTTTGTCTTGGTTTATTAATGCGTTTTGTTGACTATAGTATAGCATTCAATGAAGCTGAAGTAAAAATAAAGTGAGAGAAGAGAATGCAATATAGCACGGACCATAACTCACTTTTTTTCTCATTCCCAAAACTCCAAATGCCAAAGTTACAATGTTGAAGAAAGACACAGCTTATAATGTTTTCGAAGCAACTTGAAAGATAAACTGGAGGGAGACAAAACTAACTTCGAAGTGTACCCAAGAAAATAGAATCAAGGGCACAACTAAGATGGTGAGGCTCATCGGGCAATCACAGTCTTCTTCCTCTCCTTCCACTCTTTCTGCGTGTACTGTCGGTGGGAATTGGAGTCACATCCTCTGCAAAATACATTCAAGAAAGATTCTTCTCAACCAAAACGCACAATTGCCTCGATAATCAAAAGAAACAATGATCCATAACAAAACAAAAGTACCAAGAGATTCAGTTGAGTTACCTATACGGCCAATCTTCATGCCAGAACGAGCAAGGGCTCTGAGAGCTGACTGAGCACCAGGACCTGGAGTCTTGGTTTTGTTTCCTCCAGTGGCACGGAGCTTCACGTGCATGGCTGTGATTCCTAGCTCCTGTCACATTAGAGATTATTAGTAATAGGATGAACATACTGTACAGAGGCTGAAAGTATGAATATCGAATAATTTCTGACCTTGCATCTTTGAGCAACATCTTGAGCTGCAAGCATAGCAGCATAAGGAGAGGACTCATCACGGTCAGCCTTGACCTTCATCCCACCTACAAAAATGTGTATTTTGAGGAATCAACTTGCATAATCATATAAACAAGGAAATAGGAATTATTATAAACAAGGACTACTAGAGAACATACCAGTGATGCGAACAAGGGTTTCTCTTCCGGACAGATCAGTCACATGCTGCAAAAAAAAATATGACAGAAATGACATAAATATACTACACAGGAGATTATACTATTCGTCGTAAAGAAAGAAGAACACTTACAATGAAAGTGTCATTGAATGATGCAAAGATGTGAACAACACCGAAAACTTGCTCTCCGTCACGAACAGCAGGTCCGAGAGTGACATTTTCTTCCTTGGGCTCTCTGGTCTTTCTCCTCGACTATAAAGAGAAAGAGCAAACAGATTTAAGAAACAGATCGTTCACTGGTCTAACCTCAATGACCGGTACACATACCATCACTTCAATCGCACTACTCTAAGTAGCCATACATACTACACTACGGATTAGACAACAGACGATCAATCGCATAGCTCAAACATATAATTAACACAGAACCGCAACACAATCTCATCAATCCCCGCAATAGATTTGACATCGGAATCTAGCAGGGGAAAAAAACCTATGTGAAATCTAAGAAATGATCTCAGCCCAGAGTTCTGTTCCATACAGACGAACGAAAACAAAATTCTCCGGAAAATATAATTATTGGAGAGAAAGAGCTTACCATGTTGACCGATAGATGAGAAAAATCGAAGCGCTAAGGTTTTTGGATCCTCTTCTCTGGAAGCTGGCAGTGGAAAACAAGGAAGACACTATCGGCGCTACAAAACTCCTTTATAGATTAGGGTTACATCGGAACCCCTATGACAATTGACGTAACTACCCTCAGTACTTGGATTCCTAGCTACGTCGTCGTTTTAGTCTAGTCGTTGTGAGAAATTATAAAATCAGGACTCGAGCTTTTTGTTTTTTTTTGTAACTTAATACTCAAGGTTTCTTGATCTTTTTCTGGACCAGACAAAATTTGCAACACTTTCTCAATTCTCAAAATCCTTATACGAAAAACCATTGTTTTAAGCTTTGATAAACGAACAACGTTAGTACAAAATTTAGTGTGGCAGCTTATATCGATCGTCCTTGGAGAACAAAGAAAGTTTTCCACATTTAAATCGAATTTGACCCACAGGTCTAAAATAAGATAAAAGGCCAAAACGATTCTTGTAATACAGAATTCATTAATACTTTTGAACTCATAGGGAAACATAATTTCTCAACAAGAACAAAAAAAAAAAAAACACATTTACACATAAAAAGATCAAAGAGATCTAAAATGCAGAACTTTTCCGGCTTCTATCAAGAGTTCTTCAAGGACCAGAAGACAAAAGAGACTTGGCTGGCGAAACCAAAGCAACAGCACATCTTTCCGGTTTTGAATACTTCTTGACCACAGCGCGTAGCTTGCTCTCCCCAACTCTCGAGTGAATGAAAGCTAAAAGCTTTGAGCAATCCCTAAAAGACACACATACATATAGAGAGAAATAAGTATACGATGATAATGATGAATTTAAAGCTTGAGAGAGAAAGGTAAGAAAAAGACTAACATGAGCTGATATCCAGAGTAGCCTGTGTGGAATTTCAGAGTATCGGTCCAAGCAGGAGTCTTGTTCAAGAAGCATCTCGCAGTGTAGACTGCTGAAGCAGCGAGCATAGAAGGGCAGAACATTAAAGTGTCGTAGTGCATCATACCCAACTCAGCTAAGAAGTGAACCATGTTCTCCGTTTCCGGGTCAGGAATCGCAGCTTTGATGAACCTCACAAGGAACACGTACTGTGTTGGCACTGTCAAGTACCATTCCAGATTTCCCAAAATGGTTTTCTCCATCACCAGAATCTGCTTGTTGTTGTACGAGTTGTCTGTGACATATACCAAATCATTGACCTGTTCACACCACAAAACCCATTCACATGGTTAGCTCTAACTGACGATAATCTTGTAACATTAGAATATATGTGTGTGTGTGTTACATACCTGAGGAGGCCAGATTTCTTCATATTTCGAAGCTATGAGCAAAGCACTAACACCTAGAAGTTGTAGTTCTCTTTTAGGTACAGTTTTTAGAGACAGGAAACGATCAATTATGTTGATGGTGAGGTAAAGAGTCTCAGGGGACAGATCAAACTTGATATGAACATCTACAAGCCAATCTATAAGAATTGATCTCATCTTCTCATTAATCTCAGGCTGTGTTTGCATATACATTTGAGGCTTGCTCTCATTCTGCAACAGAGAAAGAAAAACAACAAACTTCAAGAAACATTCACAAAACTTGTCCATAAGCATATTAGAATAGAGGGTCTGACCATAAGTACCTCAACTTCTTTGTAGAAAGTGTACATGTCCTCAACATACTCCACAGCAGCAAGGTCATTGTCTTTGTCGACAGAGTCAATATCCACAGTCTTGGAAGCAGCCTACGACGATGCAACCAACAATCAGAACACAATCAAAGAAACATTGCAAGTTATATAATTTTTCAGTCAAAGAATCTACCTTGCTTCGAGCATTAAGAACCGAAGAGTATGTCACTTTCTTCTTGGACGCATCGTTTTTCTTCTCCTCTTTAGCTTCTGCAATCTCGTTCGTATCAGGACTGATCAAAATCACTTCAACAGGTTTCAATGGCTGCCGCTTAACAGCTCTTGCTTTCTTTTGAACTGCCCTTAAAGCTTCTGGTTTCTTGGGTACAACCTGAGCTCCATCAAGAATTGAAGCCTTGTCCACATTGATTTGCTGTTTAGAAATTAAGAGAACCCAGAAAACGTCAGATTCAACAGTCGTCTCAAAACAAGATTTGAAAAACAAAAACAAAAAAAGAACCTTTTTATTAGCGGCGGCTACAACTTGTGCGTTTTCTAGCAATTGGGCACGGAAGCTACGGGTCAAGGGGCGATTAATCTTTCCTCCTTCAACTCCGGGAAGAGAAGCAATGTTTCCGATGTCCCCAAGAGCGCGACGATTCTTTGCTGCTGCGTTTTTCACGTCGACGGGATCACCTGTTTTTTTTCACAGATATTACCGATCAAAACCGATTTGACTCAATCTCTGATTTCACCAAATTCAAATATGTAAACAATCGAATCAGAAACCGCCGGATGAAAAAATACAAGACCCATGATCTAAACCTAGGGTTTAAAAAAAAAATAGGAAAACAAAAGTCAGATTGGTTGATGGAATAAACCTCTGACTTGTTGAGGAATAACCCGTCTCGTCGCCATGATCGTTCCTTTTCAATATCTGTTTTCTTCAAAACTCGTTTCTTTTTATTTTTGATTATTCGCTGTAGATAATCTGAAGGAATATGAGAAGAAGAGGAACGAGAAAGAGAGAGAGGATGCTTCTTATGGGAAGGGAAGGAGAGGAGAGGAGGAGCCATTAAAGCAAAATTCCAACGGTCAATTTTTTAGCGGGTTTGGATTTTTAGCCATTAGATCATGGACTTCAAATCCAACGGTGGATGAGCCAAGTGTAGGAGATTCTTATGCGGTAAAAAAGGTAAAGTGTATCCGTTCTACTGTAAGAAAATTATGTGTAGAATAATAAAATAAATGGTTGAGAAGAAATGAGAAAATTTTACGCCTTTTACATTTTTGTTTTCCTTTAAAGACCGTTTTGAATACACTTTTATTTTGCATTAATTACCAGGTTCGAGTTTTGATTGGAATTTTCCATTCTATAATTGGTATTCTTATACAGTATTTTTTGTTGTTATTAGGTCAAAATTTGATTCCGTTGTTTTTTAGTAGCAACGTTTAAAATACCGATATACCATGCGTGCAGCAAGACGAATGGATTTGGATACCTAACACAGTACACGTAACGATTTAGGATTTGTAATTCATTTCTTTTTAAAACAATTTAAAATTTTATATAAGTAGCAATATTGTTTTTTCTAATAAATTCGACAATTATATACTTGATAGCATCGGAGTATATAATTGATCATGCTTCACATTTCTGTTAAACAGAACTATGTCTAATTTATGTATGTTAAAATTATGTCTTTTTTCCTTTAGCAACAAAAAAATTGTGTTCTTTATTCTTTAATAATATTATAGTGGATAGTTTGAACATAATTTTTTATTTAATAATTTTCAAAACATTTAGCGGATTGGACCTCTACTAATAATTTAGCGGATTGGGCCTTTAATAATAATTTTCCACACTTTGTTCGACTCTACCTCTTCTCTACCATTAATTCTTCGTTATTTTAGGCTTCCAGATTGATTCTTCTCCAGAATGGTGGATCCATTTCCAAGATACAGAGTCCGGTTTCAAGATAACACTACAATTCCATGCAAGGAAGTCATCTTCGACTGAAAAGATGATTTTATGTTTTTTTTCAAAACTTTTAAAAACCGGCTTTCAAGGAAAGATGACTCTAAGCATGGAACTCTTGTGTTCATTTAGCAAACACTGATTTTTTAAACAATTATCGCATGACAGTCTCAAATGGGGTATATCAATGGCGTAATCATATCCATAAGGAAAACAATCATGCAAAGATCATTATTCGAAAACACAATGTCCCTTTACGAAAAAAACTCATCATTTTTTTGCAATTTGTCCAAACAAAAAACACGATTAATATCAGAGAAGAAAAATATTTCGTTTGAATTCGGGCAAAAATCTTGGATTTACTTGGAGAAATGGAATTGTCAGATAAAAATTGCCAAATAGAGTTTTTGAGCTCATAATGAAACCATTCGCACATCTAATTGAATCATCATACAAAAACCATTCCTCCAAGTACCAAGAGAATCAAAATATAAAAAAAATGAAAAGAAAACAAAACAAAAAACAAAACAGAAGATGACGGCGAAGTCAGATTAATAATTGCCAAATTAAGTTTGTAAACTCAAAATGGAGAAACTCTCCATTCGCACATCTAATTGAATCATCATCCTCGCCATTTCGAGTTCAAAGAAAACACCATATGAATCAGAAATACTTTCAGAGACAGAACGAAATAAATAGAAAACAAGATATGAAAACCCTAGAAGACGGCTTAACCTTTATGAGATTGACTGAGATCCGCGAGGATACTATATATATGCAGGGAGAGTCCTATTGAAATGACGCTTCTACCCTTCTCAGGCTCAATGTAGGACATGGGCTTTTTTTTGGATCGAGGAAAATATGTTGTTATTATTATTATCAAAAGGAAACGGGTTTTGGATTTATATCTAAAAGGGCCTTAATAATTTTAATTTTGTGGTACCAACGGTTTTCGAAACCGTGACCTTCGTCTCTGAAAAAATAAACAAGATTTTTAGTTAAAAAACAATTGACGATGAGACCACATTTTTCTCTTGAAACCATATTTTTTACTTGTTTCAAGAGAGAGAAAAAAAAACTTTATACAAAAACACAAAGCATCACATTCATTATGATCAATAAAACTTATGATTGATCCAAAGCTTTACGAAAGAGAGAGGAGAAAAGAGAATAACACAGCTTTCTTCACACTTAAACTCCTCTCTCCTCTCTCATTCTCATGCGAATCCAATTAGTAAATCACCGACAATCTGTTAACAATCATCATCGAGGCTAGCCCAATGATAACACGTGACAGTGCAAATGAATATGAAGAACGATGTGAATCCGATGAGCATTGCACCAGTCTCCATCATTTGTGCGTGCCTTAATACGATTGGTATCGCAAGGCCTCCCACGGCCCACGCTCCGGTGAAGACCTTAGCTGGATAATTTATTTCCCTTTTTGTCAACAACTCAGCTGCTTCCATCCACCTGCGTTTTTAAGAAGAAGCAATTTTGGTAAACCATGTTTCGTAATTTGAAGTAGCAGTAAAGTCTGAAAAGTAACTAACCCTATACCATCTGGACTAGTTAGGGATTGGGTTGAGCCTCCTCCAAAAGAAGAAATAAGGCATAGGCACAACCACATACATGAGTGCTGACAGCATTGGCCACCAGCTATCATATATCGCGCACGCCTGACCATTAGAAACAAATAGTTATCGCTACATTTCTCACATGACTATTATTTGTTCAGAAGATGCTTGACTTTTTGGAGAAGTTGTTAAGAGAGTTTTAAAGTCATTTTAGACATTGAGTTAGCATCTGCAGCGGCTAGTATTTCTAGGTTATCTTCCTATAGCTATTTGTAGACGACCTGAATAAAGTTGCAGTTGACTTTCCAGCTTAGCGTATACTAACCCTCTAGGTCGGTTAATTAGTGCGGGATATAGTTAAGGATAAGGATTCTAAGTGTTATTTTGGCTTTAGATGGTTTTTGGGGTCTAGAGCTCGTTAAACAAACATACAAGACTTTGATATACGCACAAGATTCAAAAATGTTGCAATTTTTTACTGCAGAAAGTGTTTTCCCCATGAGTGAAATGGACCAAGAATCAAAATTCTGCTTGGTAGACCAACCAGTGATAGGACAACTAGTTATGATATATATTCAGCAAGCACAACTTACAGAACCAGACATAAAGGGTTACTAGATTTTAACCCGTGGTAGAGAACGAAGAATACTAAATTGTTTACCAAAATAACACAAACAATTTAGTTTCTAATCTACCCTAGAATCGCAAATCATCCAAAACTCAAATAATGGGGAAAAAAAGGAATACGAAATATGTTGAACAATGAAAAATTCCACGTACAAACGTAGAGAAATTAAAAACTAATCGACAAAATCATACAAATGTTTATATGGCTATTACTAAGAAAATCTAGGCATTTAAGAAGCTGTTGATTTTTCTAACACTCTCATACATTTTTTTGTTTTTCTGATTCATCATGTATATGTGTGATGTTATCTGAATCTTCTTCGGCTGTGCATCAATAGAAATCATAAAAGTTACCAATTTTAGATTCCAAAAGTTTCTTAGCAATTAATAAAATATAAACTCATATTTAATATATAAAACTAACTTGATGTTTTGATGAAGTGCTCAATATATGTTTTGCATTTGGTGAATGTCGAAGAAAATGTATGGTTCTAGATATTTTCATCCTTATATGTCACTATCTAATCACCGTGCATAAAATTAAGGTCATTAGAAAATAATGAACCTAAGAAATACTATAACAGATTGTGAAGATAACTAACCTGATAAATATCAAAAAATTTCAACTTGCACAAGTTTCATTATGATTAGCTCCATATAACATTACAATTTACCTTAGATTTAAACAAACATAATCGTTAAATAAAACATTAAACTATTGTCAACTTGCACATGTCTCCATTTTGGTGTAGAGATATTACGAATCTTATACATATGATATAAAACGTTAATTAACAAAATATGATATAAGAAAATAGAAAATTGAGTAATCTTGAAGTTTTTGAAACAAAAACTCGAATAAAATTCAAAACCTATACCTGAGAATCATGAAGAAAGACTTCCATTGTTTTTCTACCATGGATCTCTTGCCTCATACCACAAAAGAAGTTTCACCATATTTCAAGAGGTAATCCACCATAACTACTATGTTTTTTTTTCACAATTTTTAAAATACAAAAACGTTGAGATGTGAAATATGTAGAGGGTAACTGCTGTTTTATAGTGAATGAGTGGGTACTCATTTATTTCTAGGTTAAGCCGTCAATTTATCGAGGATTAACAGATTTTATTTATAAGAAAATTAGTAATTAGGATAAATTAATTATTTATAGTGTTATAATTGTATACATTTATTCTTTTAAGATCTTATGATTATTAGATAAGACTGAATATTGGAATATCTTGTTGCCGAAGTTAGTTTTGAAAATATGAAAAATTTCCTTTTATGGAAATCGAATAATTGAATATATAGTTTGTGAGAATATACTAATATTCTTAAATTATTTGATTTTTCAAATTGGTATAATGTTATGTTAGTTCCTCCTAATATTGCTCACGATTATACATGACTGATATTTAAGCTATATCTCGTTAAGGAAAATATATTATACTACTATTCCAAATCCAGTAATTGATTCCTTTTGCTTTTTTTTTTGTTATGATTTGGTTGTTACGGTAGTTTTCATAATCAGAGTAGATTGTGATCTTTTGTATTCATGATTATTGATTTTTTTTAATGCGTAAGTCGCTAAAATTACGGGACTAAATAAATGATTATCAAAAAAAGAAAAAAAAACTTATAAAGCAAAATCTGTCAATTAAAAGGAATTTTAAACTTTCTTTTTCTTTATTCGGATCAAATACTACATTCGGATAAACACGCTGATCCTTTTAATTTTTTTTTTTGGGGTCAAGTATATCCGTCGGATTAATTAATAATATGACCCGAACATTGCTCAAGCTTTCTAATCTAGTCCCACCAATCATAGATCCTTTGGCCCTGAACCTTCAGCAAGCACAACTTACAGAACCAGACTTAAAGGGTTATAAGTAGATTAATATGTTTTAACCGTACCAGGATTTGTAGGAGGATACTAGATAAAAACATGAAGGCAAGTCCAGCAAGTTTGTGCATCAACAAACAAATAAAAATAAAAATCTCTGTAAAGGTCACGAAACTTCACTCGAAGGTAACAAGAGAGTAATATACGAAGAGCTCCAAGCCTTAAACTTACACTATACCAAAGCAGCAATTTGAGCATTCCAGAAGAAATCCGCATTGAACAAAAAGAAAATTTTTAAAAAATAAAGAAAAACATTAGCAAACAATGAGTGAGTTTACCGTTATATAGCTCACAAAAATAACAAATCAACAAGGCCTAAAAACCGCAATCTGAGTAAATCAAGGCCCAAAACCCATGAGTAAGTAAACACTTAACAAATTAGCGTCGTAATTAATTTAAATCTGCATATCTAAATGGAGACAGAGAATGTGACTACCTTCGGCTTCGATGTTCATGGCCATGTGTCTTTGACTGGAAAAAGTTGTGATTACCGGAGAATGATCGACTCTTGACAAAAGAGAAGGTGAGAGGGATTGTTTGTTACCCAGAGAGATGCAAAATCGAAAGACCATGTCAAAAGTCGTCGGCAAAAGATTTCAGATTCAAAATTTAATAATCATTTTAGCCCATCCTTCCACATGAATGTCGTTGGACTATTATTATTTCCTTTCTTTTTTTTTTTGCACAAACCGTCACTATGCTCTTCCTTTGAAAGTGATTATCGCAATCTTCTTCCTCTCCATCCTTTTAAAAAAAAAAATTATGTAGCTAAATCTTCAGTTCAATTCTCTCTGCATGAAACAGATTGAAGATGCCATTGGTTTATAATAATGTTTCTCAGCTAAATTAATCTCTATCTAACTCACATCATTCTTTGAAGCAAATGGTGTAATGAGAAATTCCATTCTTCTCCCTCAGCTTTTGAAATTTGTAGAAACTGTTTCCTGGCACAACGAAGACAAAGAAAAGACTAAACCTAATAATAATTCATATAATCCTATGATCAAGTGTGATTCAAGGGATGGAAACTTTGCTATTTTTTGTTTTTGCTATCAATCCAACTTTTATAAGACGACACTGAATAAAGGTGCAAAGAGAATCACATCTGTTTTTACTTGTTTCAAGAGGTAATAAAAAACACTTATAAGAAACACAAAGCATCACATTCACCATGATGAGTAAAAACATTTTTTTACACAGACACTAATTCATACAAGAGCTTTACAAAAGAGAAGAGAAGAGAAGAGAAGAGAAGAAGAACACAACTTTCTCCAACATCTTTTTCTCGATCTCATAATAATAACATCATCTTCTTCAATCCTAACTCTCCTCTCTCTTTCTCATGCAAATCGGATTAGTATATTACCAGCAAGGTAGCAATAACCTCTCTGTTACCAATCATCATCGAGGCTAGCCCGGTGAAAACACATGACGGTGCATATGAATATGAAGAACGATGTGAATTCTATGAGCATTGCACCGGTCTCAATCATCTGTGCGTGCCTTAAGATGATTGGAATCGCGAGGCTCCCCACGGCTGATGCTCCTGTCAAGAACTTAGCTGCATCTATCCACCTGCGTTTTAGTAACAAGCAATTTCGGTAAACTGATGTTTAGTAATTTTTAACTAACGAGTGAAGACCAGAGTAACTAACCCTCCACCATCTCGACTAATTAGGAATTGGGTTGAGCCTCCTCCAAAGAACAAACAAGGCATAGGCACTACCACATACATGAGTGCTGATAGCATTGGCCACCAATTACCATATATTGCACATGCCTGACCATTAGAAACAGAAACTTACCGCTCTATTATTTCTCAGATGACTAGAATTTGTGTTACTCACTGAATGATACAATCAAGTAAGAAAGTTGGAGAAGTTTTTCAGATAGTCTAAGTCATTAGCAAGTTAGACACTGAGTTAGCACCTGCATTGGCTAGCTTTTCTCGGTTATCTTCCTATAGCACTATATGCATCTGAATAGGGTTGCAGTTGAATTTCCAGCTTAGCATATACCAACCTCTAGGTGGGTTAGTGTGGAAAGATGACAAGGATAGAAATTCCTATTGTTATTTTGGTTTTGGATGGTTTTTGGGGTCCAGTGCTAGTTAATCAACAAACAAGAAAAGAGAGCAAAGCTCAAAACTTTAAAATATGCAGAAGGTTCAAATGTTGCAAGATTTTACTGCAGAAAATGTCTTCCCCATGTGTGAAATGGACCAATAAGCACAGCTCTGCTTGGTATACCAACCAGGGGACAAAATGAACCGGTATACTCAACTCGTAAGATCACCAGCAAAAATCAGCAAGGTGTGACAAGTAAGCGCATAAGTAGGCAAACAAAAATGCTAATATGAGAAGAATGATCTAAGCCTTAGCTTACAGAAATGAAGCTAATTAGTCAAGACATTGAGCAAGCACAGCTTACATAATCAGGCTTAAAGAGTTATAAGTAGACTGATATATTTAACCGTACCAGGATCTGTAGGAGGATACTAGAGGAAAACATGAAGGCAAGTCCAGCAAGTCTGTGCATCAACAAACAAAAAATAAAAATCTCTGTAAAGGTCACGAAACTTCACTCGAATGTCACAAGAAAGTAATAGAAGAAGAGCTTCAAGTCTTTAAACTTACACTGTACCAGAACAGCAATTTGAGCATTCCAGAAGAAATCCGCATCGGGAATTTAAAAAAAAAAAAAGCAAATAGCAAACAATCAGTGAGTTGGAATATTTCAAAACCCAGAAACCCTAGCACACAAAATTAAACAAATCATGAATCCCTAACAGCCCGCAATCTGGGTAAATCAAGACTCAAAACCCATGAGCAAACACCACTAAGAGCGTTTTCAATGCTGCATATCTAAACGTACTAGAGATAAGAACACGAAGCAAGGAGAAATGGAGAAGGGGGAAATCCACTCGAATCTGATTCGATTCCGCCAGGAAAATAAATAAAAGAGAAAGAGGGGTGATTACCTTCGATAGTCATCGCCATGTCGGCGACGGAAAGAGTTCTGATTAACGGAGATCGACTCTTGACCGATCGCCGGTGACTGTAAAGAGGATTTCTCTGTTAACCAGAGAGAGAGAGGAAAATGGACTCGGCGATTGGGAGCAAACTCGAACGACCGTGTCAAAGTAACCCAAAAGTATGACCGGCCAAAATTGGTTTTCCTTCGTTAAATTGATTTCATCCTTTTGGTTTTCCTGGTTTATTTTAATTTTATAAGTGGGAGACGATCTATTTCCCGTTGAAAAGTATGGTATAATAACCATCCTCAAAGTTCGAATCTTATTTTTTCACCTTATTTTTTCACGAAATCAAAGTGTCAAACTTATTTTTCCATGAAATCAAAATTCGAAACCAATTTCCATGATTTGACTCGGTTTATTGTATACCAATAAAGTGTTAACCAATTAAATAGCAAAGAAAACAAAAATTAACCCACTTACTACCTGATTCAACCCTAAACCCGTTTTTTTTTTTTTTTTGAATTCCCTAAACCCGATTACAACCCGTCAAACACAATCCAGATTGAATTTGATTTTGTTGATGAAGGGTGAGTTAGATCGTTGATTGCAGCCATAGCAGGAGCTGTTTTGGATCGGTGGAATCGTGGGTGGATTTGGGTTTTCGCAAAAGTGGGTTCTGGATCGGATCCGCCGGAGGAGAGGGTGTGAGCTGGGGAAGGGTGAGAGACGGCGGCGGAGGAGGGAGAGAGAGTATGAGGGGGAAGTGGTGGGGGGAGGAGAAGGCGACGGCGTGTAGAACGGCGGATAAGACAGAGAATGAGTTTTCTTTTTCTTTTTTTAATTTTTTTTCGCTCCTCTCTCTGGTATATTGAAAAAGCTTTGAAGTCTCTCGTCAATGGTGTCGGACCAGGATCTCTCACATCCGACCCTAGCTCTCTCACATGTCACGCTTCACGCTTTCACGAAAGGACATTTCACGCTTTTGAATTTTAATTTCAATTTTAGTTTCAATTTTAATTTCAATTCGTAATGGAGTAGTTTACAGGATTTGTTATGGGTTTGTTCTTAATTCTCCCTTCTTAATTCCAATAAGAACTAATTTCAGAGTTTATTTTGATTTGAAGAGATCTTCTATTGTCTTGCTTCGAGAGTTGTGGTTTGATTTGTTCTGGGTTTGTTCTTTCAACAAGAACTAATTTCGGGAGTAGTTTACAAGAAGCCATGAAAGATTATAGAGAGAGATATTCAAGAACCACGAAAAAAACTCGGATTACGATCAAATTAGAAGAAATTGGGCATGGGAAAGAAGCTGTTTCTGATTAATGGGTAATCAAATTCAAAGAAATAAAATTTCAAAAGATGAGCAATCGAATTGACTCTCTTTCTCTCTCTATCCCTTCGATTGAGACATAGCCGAAACTCGATCAAATAGGAGAAAATTGAGCTCTGGGCACGGGAAAGAAGATGTTTTTGATTAATGGGAAATCGAATTTAATACGTGAAATGAAGAAAATGTTGAAATTTTTCCAGAAGATGTGAAATTGAATCGACTCTCTCTCTCTCGGAGAAGAAGGAATCGACGGTCAGAGACCACAGGAGGAGAAGAAAAAGAAAACCGGGTGAAAGAAAAAATTGGGTCGGGTCATTACCGGGTCGGGTTTTTGGGTTGTTTTTTGTTGGAATCCGTTTTAATTCGGTTTAAGATTTGGTTTGCTCGGTTTATGTTTGGTTTATAACATTAACGGATATCCGGGGACAAATAGGTTTGGAACATTGATTCAGTGGAGAAATATGTTTCAAACTTTGATTAGGTGGAGAAATAGCATTAGGCTCAAACTCTAGAGAAATCTGTAATATATATTGGGTAATTTATTTTAGAAAAAACGAATATTTAAAAAAATATTTATTTTTATGTTCTACTATTTGTAGATTTGGTTTCTGATATTTGCTCTAAAATCTACCAAGTGTAGAATATATATTTTACAATTTGTTATGCATTCTATTGTCCCTATAGAATTCGTCATCTAGAATTTTGGTTTTATTTTACCAATTGTTGAATACGCATTCTACAATTTTCTCTATTTCTACTTTTTGCAGAATAGAAATTCTACTATTTTCTCTATATTCTACTTTGTTGCAGAATAGAATTTCTACTATTTTGTCTTGATTCTACAGAATGTATAATACATATTCTACCAAGCGTTAACAAAATCAGAGAGAAAATCTAGGAAAACACAACTGAAAATCTTTAGAATTTTTCTGTTTTTTTTTTCTTTTTGAACACGTTTTTTCCTTTTTTTCTTGTAAACTTATTTTTTTTTAGCACTTTTACTCACGATTTCTCTTATTTTTGTAGCACGTTTTTCCATTTTTTTACCCTAGCGACCATCTTCTTCACGATTACTCACGATTTCTCTTCTTCTTTGTTTTTGTATTCTCTTATTCTTCTTCAAATGTGGTGCATATCTATGTCAGATGTGGTGTATGGAGATCGGGAATCAATAAGGAGTGGATTTTTATTGTTGATGAAGAAAAACGAGGTAGATTACTAACTTTGGAATCAAGTACTACTCTTGTGGAGTTAAAAACGATGGTTTTAGAGAACTATGGAGTAGTCGAAAAGAACGTCGAGTTCAGTTATCTACCGAGCGATTTGATCGATAACTTAGGATCACCCCCAGTTATCATCACAAATGATCGTCAAGTAAAATTTTTTGTTGGGTATGCAAAGAAAAATGCGTCGATACGTTTGTGTGTGACGTTTACAGTTACAATTGATTTGAATAAGGAACCATCTGATTCAAGTAGTAGAGAAAATGATGCTAAGTTTACAGCTAGAGTTATGGGTTTTTATACTAGACACACGATTATTTCCTTTTAAAACAAAACATCGAACACGGTTTTTAGTCAAAATATAGCGTTGAGTTTTCTTCTTTGATACAAAATATAGCGTTGGGTTTATCTTTTCTGCGTGCAGCTCACTTCCTGGCCTAAAGAGCAGTTTTGGCAACTCCAAATCCATACCTACAAAGAAGGAAAAAACAACAACAATTGTTAAATTCGTAGACAACTCATATGAGTTAACACAAGATGTGTAAAAGACACCAATAAGAACTAATACAATAATCAATCACTTGATAAATTATGAAGTCGAGAGTGATCCGCTGATATTATTATTTGAGGCTGAATCTCTTTAGCAAAATACTCCATGATAAATTATGAAGTCGAGAGCTGCATAGATATGGGCAATGTATAACGCAAAGAAATTTTAGAGAATTGAATCTTAACATTTGTGGGTAAATTATATCAAGAATCCATATAAGATGCAGAGTATTAAATTAAGGCCCGTGCTAATTTCCCCAGCATATTCCACCAACCATAATTCTGAAAATTCGATTAAAACTATTACCCAAAGCATCAAGGTTCAGTCGATCAATGGAAGGCAAACCATACACAAAGGAAACATATAATAAGGCTTCATGGTTCAAAGAAAAGGTTGAGTGTGTTGTGTTACCATGATGTGTGGTAAAGCAAGGTAGATAAGACCTACTTCACTGGTGATATATAGCGGTAGGGTATAGCAACAAAAAGCTGTTATATCTGAACATATTAAACGAAAAAAACAAAAATTAGATCACATTTACGTATATGTCAATAATCTGCAATCATCCAAGCATTCAAACCATGTTATTTTCCAGTTGAAGCACATGATTCTAAAAGGAATATACTAGGAAAAATCTTGAACCAAAGTGGAGTAAAGAGCACGAAGAAATGATCTTTAAGGCTTAATATTAATTTCAAGGAGTCATGCTTAAGTCAATGTTTAACCGCAAATCTCTTGGTATGTACTTAACTAATGCATGTGACTGGAAACTTCCAAAGCATCAGGAACATAATTAAATTCACAAAACCTTATAAGAAATCAGATTCAAAGGAGACAAAGAACCAAAAATGCTCAATTAAAAACAATAGAGGATAGCTAAATCCAACAATGCTCAGTCAATTCAGACATTTGAGAAAATCAAATAAGCAACCAATCAACAGAAGAGTAAACATCGATACACACATAATCGAAGAAACAACTGATTTAGCTATCCTCAAGGAACTCCAAGTCGAAGAATCAATAATCGAAAGAGTACACTAATCAATACTACAAATTAGTGCATCCCACGATCATGGCTAATCCGAGAAACATAACACAAACTCTAAGATCGGACCAGAATCCACTTCAACTTCCTACTTCATTCTCGAAGAAAAGGTGCAAACCCCGAATTTTTTTTTAAGAAAACAGAAACCCAGAATGCAAAGTTCAAAATCAAACCTCTCGAGTTTTTCTCCGTCTTCTTTGTCTTATGCAGTTCCTTAATTTAGCTTTTCTGGCACAGAAAACCCACAAATAGATTACAGCGGGTCTTCAAAACCCACAAATCAAAACCCCTAACTCACAAATCATGAAATCGACACATGCAAAGAATATGAAATAGATTACTGTGGGAATAGCACTATCCACGGCGGCGGCGGTTGTTTTATCTCCGGCAATAGCTACGGCTGCACCCAAAAAAACTCAAAATCAATTTGGTGAGATTATAAAACCATAAAACCAAAATTAACTGAAAAGAACGGTAAGGGGGAGGAGGAGGAGGGACGGCGGATAATACCCACTTAACAACGCAACAATCGGCGGAGGAGACGGAGATCCGATGGAGATGACGATCGATAACGGCGAGGAGGAGTTTTTTTTTTATCAGGTAAAATTGTTTTTGGTCATCGGAGGAGATGACGATAAGAAAAGTAATTTTTTAATTATTTTTACAATATAATTTTTGTTATATTAATATTAAGTAATTGTTAATTAAAAGGTAAAACTAGATTAACATTATAATAAATATTAAGGGGACTATACTCTGTAATTAAGTATTAAGGGGACAATAGTTCCCATTTTCTGCTTTAAATTTACAATTCTCCCTTTTTAATTTAATGATGAATTTGGAAAGAAACAAAACTATTATCATTTGGTGTTGTCATTTTGATATTATGATAGTCAAATTTAAACGATTAAAAAATATAATACGATTTTATAGTAATTTGTGTCATTAGATCTGTGAAAATACGATTACAAATTTACAATTAGGAGCGATTAGACAAATAACTCATTCCTCTAAATTAATTAGGGTACGTAACTCTTTATCATAATTCATTCAATAGATTTTTTTTTGTTTTGTTGTTGTTGTTGCTTATAAGACAAAAATGCCATGGTATCACTCTTCTATTGCTGGTGCATGATTCGTTAAGTGACTAGTCATGATTCAAAGCGTAATTCATGCTATAACATTAACTTATTAAAATTATTGGAACCCAAATTTTAGCAATATCCATCATATATATTTCAACTTTAATAAGAGAAAGAGTGGCAATGGTAAAAAAAAAAAAAGGTGCATGTTTCTTTTTTGTAGTAACTAGGGATGGGCGTTTGAACCGGACCCGAACCCGACCCGATCTTGAATCCGATATGTAATTGAAAAATACCCGATCGGGTCTTACCTCTAAGTAGTTCGGATATCGGGTCGGGTTCGGATAAAACCCGATATCCGAAGTCAAACCCGAAGTATCTGAAGTATTTGTAAACGCGATGGATTTATTTTTTAAATACTCCATCAAAAGGTCTTTGTTGCAGTTTCTTATTCTTAAGTCCATACATTAGAATACAATAAAGAAATGGAATACATAAATAAAGACATAAAACAAGAGTGTATGGGGTAAAAACATAAAACAAGATTGTATGGGGCATGTTCGTTGATCAGAAGAAACACATGTGAGGGAGCGTTGAATAAAAGCATTAAACAATAGAGTATGGGCGCCTATTTGTTTTCCAGATCTGAGGTTTTGTCTTCTCCGGTGACTGGCGTCTCTCTCCGGTGACAGTTCGTCCTATTGCGTCTCTCCTTCGAGCCCACCTCCCAACGCCGCCGCGGAAGCCCAGCCCCTTCGGAATGGATCTCCGACTTCGCCTCTGCCTATCCTCTGTCGTTTCCTCTCGCCTGACCAGATTCTCTCGCTTTTGAAGATATCGCCTCCCCCCTCCGCCATTTCCTCCTCCGGCTAGAAGTAACCGCCGGTAAAATGGTTTTTGCAGTTTTGATCTAATTTGACTCCTCCGTTCCAGTTTCTTCAAACGGCGAAGAAGATGAGTGACTAGTGAAGCTCGGAACAAGAAAATCTGTGTCTCGGCTCCTCCGCCAGACATCCAGCCGTTTCCACCGCCTGAAGCCACCGTCACGCCTTCCGAAGCTGCCTCCCCGCCGAGTTTGCCCTGGCCGACGTGTTTCTCCAAGTTTGAAGATCCTCTCCTCTTATCGCTATTGCTGAACCAAGACAATAATTACCAAAAAAAAAAATTACAATAATTACTTCGGTTATACCCGAACCCGATTAGTACCGAACCCGACCCGAAAGTTTTAAATACCCGAACGGGTCCTCCGAGCCTAAACCGAAAGACCCGAAAACCCGAAAACCCGAAATACCCGACCCGAACCCGAAGTTTGACCCGAACGCCCATCCCTAGTAGTAACATACCCATTCTTTTTCATTCATTAATCTTTGCGATTACATCCATCGATAAGAAAATAGGGAAATTATCCATCTTCTAAGATAAATACAATACAACTTAAAAGCAATAAAAGATAAACCAGATAGATCATTAAAAAAGGTTGACAGCGACTTCGAGACAAGGCTCGAATGCGTCGATAGGAGATTCACGACATAACCGGAATTTTGGAGCATAATACCGGCAAAACCAGAAAGCTCAGAATTAGTCACTTTAACATGTGACGTTGAAGGAAAAACCCCTACCTCCGAAATTCGTAGAAACGAAGTCATTTGCCTCTTCAGGCCCCGTGCAGACCGCTACGCAAGAAGACAAATCAGTAGAGAAATTCACAAAGTTTCCCGGCAATAAGCTCGGGATGATTATACCTCTCTGCGAGGTTGGCGGAGATAACTGATACCGGTGGCTGAACCGAAGGGGAGGAGGAGCGACGGTGAGTAACCGAAGAGAAGCCGGACAGACGAACCGCGTCGTCATATTGGGCCAAGCCCACGATAAAGAGTAGTCGGATAATTTACACGTCTTCGAGGAGAAGGAGGAAGCCGGATTGGCCGATTGCTTCGCATGTGACGCCTCTGATAGCTTAGCAGATGTCGAGCTTTAAAACCGGCGGACGGTGGGAAGGATCTTCAGAGGAAGTCCGAGCTGATTGCGCAGACGATGCTCAGGAGGAGAGCCAAGTCGGAGCGTTGAGAAATCGCCGTCTTGGAGAACGTGCCTGGGAGCGCGGCGCTAGGGCGAATCCTCCTTGGTTTATACATTTTGCGAGTTTAAATTGGGATAATAATGCATTGACAACAATAACACAAACCATTAAGTTATATGTTGTGATCAATTGTTATTTTTGTTTCCTATACTAAATAAGGTGTTATTTAAAAAGTTAATTTGTTTTTATAGTAAATAAGTCTCTTTGGACACTCAGCGAATATAACTAGCATAGTCCAATAGTTAATCAAAACAAAACAGCATAGTCCAATTATTACACAATGAATTGACATGTAGTTGCAGTTGCAACCACTAGTTGAGACGAAGTGATCGCTAAACCAAGAGGTAGGAACGCGAACGCAAGTGGACGCCGACACGATCTTAACTATTTGACGGCCACTTGTGAAGCTTTCTCTGTTCGTCGCCCACTTTTTTTGCACGCTAGAGTGATTTTGACAATTTGGGGAGTTAATCGCAATTACTTGAAATGATCATTTCAACTTATCACAATTAATCGCGATTTTGACGATTTGGGGACTATGTTAATCACAATTACTTGAAATTTCAACTTATCATGTTATTTGTGAACATATATAGTTTTCAACAATTATTTAATAATCATCTGTTGTTGTATCAGTACTATTTCATTGCAAGAACTATAATTTTAGTCCGTGAAAAAAAAACAATTACGTTGGAAGGATTGCCATAGAACTTTTTCTTTGGTTAAAAATTTAGATAAAATTGTAAAATAGTGATTCATTTGTTGCATAAAACTATCAACAATTTTACTGTAGTTAAGTGGTCAAAAGATCCATCATAAAGTTGAAGGACTAATGTTTTGAATTCTTCAATAATTTTGAAAATTTTGAATGATAAAATTATCCAGCATTCATGGCATAAAAATCCAATATTCCACATATTATGAGAATTAGTTTGAGCTTCGATTCCAGATTTCCGATTATTAGAAAGAAAAGAAAAACAAAATCTCTTTTGTTTTTATTAGCATTAAAAAAAACTCAGATTTTTTTTGTTATATTATATGACTGATTTTTTGCCTTTTTCTTCTATATTGTCTGTTTTTCATATTTTGTCTGTTTTAATACAATACATCTACGACAAAAAAGAAAATAATAATACAATAACATTTTATTAAAATAAAAAGGGTTACGACAAAAAAGAAAATAATAATACAATAACATAACAAGCCAGGAGAGCTAATCTCTGCGTCGTTGCCTCTGTCAGCTGGCTCGGACCGACCTCGTACCCTCGTTTGTCTTGTCCCCGACCATAGAGGTTACGCCGTCGCCGCCTCCGTCCAATTTACGGCCAAGCGAACGACTTCACCGCTTGGGCTTGGGCTTGGCTTGCGAGAGGTATAAATCCCTAAGTTGCTACTTACTGATCAACGCTTTCTGTTTTCGGAGGAGCGAGGCGGAGATCAGCATCTCCTATGTCTACTCGCTGTTATCACTCCTCCTTTTCTTCTTCTTTAGCCGCTCGATTTCGTCTCTAGCGGCTGCTGGCTTTCATCGCTAGACAGACAAGTTCCTCTTTCAGGCTCTGCGGTGAGTTTTTGTTAAACCCTAATTATCGCATTTATCTGTTGGTTTTTTTACTCTCGATTACGGATGCATTCTTCTGCGTTAATCGTCTCTGTTGGTTTCTTTCCTAGGGTTTATCCTCTTTTCGCACATTTCTACTTTGGTTTAAAGCTTGGATTTTTCGTGTATCTTTGGTAAATCTTCTCCGGTTGTGTGATCTTAGGGTTTTTGGAATTGAATGTGATGAGGTTGGGTTGATACTGTGAAAGACCAATTCTTTAGCTTCATCGGAGCTTCATTTTTTCTATGTCAATAGTGAAAGATTCAATTCTTTCTTCTTGTTATTGTTTCATTGTAGGTAAAGAAGCTTTTAGATTCAAGAAATGGTTGGGCTTGAAGATAATACTGAGAGAGAGAGGTCACCAGTCGTAGAGAATGGTTTTTCCAATGGATCTCGATCTTCTCCTACCACAGATGTTTTGTCTCCATCACGAAAGGCCATTCAAGGGAATGATACACTTTCTTATGCCAATATTCTTCGGGCAAGAAACAAGTTTGCTGATGCGCTTGCTCTCTATGAGACTATGCTGGAGAAAGATATCAAGAATGTTGATGCTCACATTGGAAAAGGGATATGCTTGCAGACTCAAAACAAAGGGAATCTAGCTTTCGATTGTTTTTCCGAAGCAATCAGGTTGGATCCGCAGAATGCTTGTGCCCTCACGCACTGTGGTATACTTCATAAAGAAGAAGGGCGCCTCGTAGAAGCTGCTGAGGTGTGACATTACCTTCCCCTCTACCTATGCTGATTTAGTTAAACCGTTTAAAATTTGTTAACTCGATGATACACGTTGGGTAGCATTTTCTAAGTAGGCCAATTTCTAACTTGCAATCGTCATACTTTGCACAGTCCTACCAGAAAGCACTGATGGCAGATGCATCATACAAGCCAGCAGCAGAGTGTTTAGCCATTGTTCTGACCGACCTTGGAACTAGCCTGAAGCTGGCTGGGAATACTCAGGAGGGAATTCAAAAGTATTACGAAGCCCTTAAGATTGACCCGCACTATGCTGTAATCTTTCTGATCCTCTACCCTTTCACTCTGTTTTATGTGGTTTGCCCTGGTACCGTTTAACTAATCCTCTAATTCATAACGCTAAAATTTCGTTATGCAGCCTGCATATTACAACTTAGGTGTTGTGTACTCCGAAATGATGCAATATGACAGTGCCTTGGGCTGCTACGAGAAGGCTGCACTTGAGAGGCCTATGTATGCCGAAGCATATTGTAACATGGGTGTCATCTATAAGAACCGTGGTGACTTGGAGATGGCAATCACTTGTTATGAGAGGTAGCATATCTGTTATTTCATTGCTAAGTTTTGATTGGTGTCTGATTGCTGCTTTGTTGAAGGTACAAGTGTGGGCACTGATTTTTTTTCTTCTTCTGCCATTAGATGTCTAGCTGTTTCTCCAAACTTTGAGATTGCGAAGAATAATATGGCAATAGCTCTGACAGATTTAGGAACAAAGGTAAAAATCCTTAACTTTTATCATAATTTTTGCAACGCCAGTAAAACTTTTCATAAGGGGTGCTTTTCTGGAAAATTCGTTATAAACTTCGTTTTGTTTAGCTGGCTTTTTATTTATGTCACCGCATTGGCATTGACATTGGAATATGTTTCTGTTCTTTACTAGTGACGATTTCCGCCATAAAATATTGTTTTGCAGTTCACAGTTTCTTAATCCTTTTTTTTCCATTGTGAGTACATCTGAGTTGACAAGGATATTTCAGGTTAAACTTGAAGGCGATGTGAGCCAAGGAGTGGCATATTACAAGAAGGCTCTCTATTATAACTGGCACTATGCAGATGCTATGTATAATCTTGGGGTGGCTTATGGTGAAATGCTGAAGTTTGACATGGTATTTAATTTGTGATTTATTCATTTCCGTAAGTCAGTAATTGTGTGCTTATCCTTTCTTCGCCTCGAGACTTGCATGATATAATTATCTATATCTTGTTAAGTTTGTCTACCTATATTTGCATCCTTCTCTCCATGTTCTTGTGACCACTACAAAACTCTGTACGAGATTCCCAATTATCAGAATGAGAAATGCAGAGCCAATGAATGAAATATGTCTGTGATCAAGATTGCGTTATCTATGTGCAGGCAATTGTCTTCTATGAGCTTGCTTTCCACTTCAATCCACATTGTGCTGAGGCTTGCAACAATTTGGGAGTCCTTTACAAAGACCGTGACAACCTTGATAAAGCTGTGGAGTGTTATCAGGTATTATTTATGTGTATATATTCAGCGTTGCATGATTATTTCATTTTCTTATACAGTATATAGCTAATAATACTCCCAACTGTTGTAGATGGCTCTATCAATTAAACCAAATTTCGCACAGTCACTTAATAACCTTGGTGTCGTCTACACAGTCCAGGTTTGATATAGATTAAGGATGGCTCAATGTTTTCTTAATAGAATCTATAGAGTCAATAGAATGCCAATTACTGTGATATTACAGGGGAAAATGGATTCTGCTGCCAACATGATCGAGAAGGCCATCCTTGCAAATCCCACGTATGCAGAAGCTTTTAACAACTTAGGTTTGATTTCTCTTCTGTTTTTTACGAGCTTCCTTACGCGAGACCACTGCTGGGAAAGAATATTCCTATATGAGTTTTAGATTTAATGTTTTTTTTTTGTTTCCTACTTTCCTGGTGCTAAGTGTCGTTTAGTTTCTGTTATAACCAGTTTCATGTTGCGATTCAAATGTAGGTGTTCTTTACAGAGATGCTGGAAATATAACTATGGCTATTGATGCTTATGAGGAATGCCTAAAGATAGATCCAGATTCTCGCAATGCTGGCCAGGTAAATGCCCTTGGTATCTGTACTTTAACGTGCTCTTCTTGCTATGACGTTATACGCGTTTAAAACCTACCTTTCTGTTATGTAGAACCGATTGCTTGCCATGAACTACATAAACGAAGGACTCGATGACAAACTATTCGAGGCTCACAGGTTAGCACAGATATTTATTAGTTTGGATTTGTGTTCTGTTGCTTTTATGGGACTTGCAGTAAGAAACTCTTATGAACACAGAGACTGGGGTTGGCGGTTCACAAGATTACACCCACAGTACACTTCGTGGGACAATCTGAAAGATCCAGAGCGACCTATCACCATCGGATATATCTCCCCAGATTTCTTTACTCATTCAGTATCTTATTTCATTGAAGCGCCCCTCACGCATCATGATTACACAAAGTACAAAGTGGTGGTCTATTCAGCGGTAGTTAAGGTATGATTTTTCTTGAAAAAAAATTCTCCTTATATAAATACATTTTCCATCAAAGCAATTCTTTGCTTGTGGCATTTTTCCCCTTTGACCAATCTTTGCTCTCTCATGGCTTGCAGGCAGATGCAAAAACATATAGGTTTAGGGATAAAGTGTTGAAGAAAGGTGGAGTTTGGAAAGATGTATACGGGATAGATGAGAAAAAGATTGCAAGTATGGTTCGAGAAGACAGAATCGACATTTTGGTAGAACTCACTGGTCATACGGCGAATAACAAGTTAGGAACAATGGCCTGCAGACCAGCACCTGTTCAGGTGAGAGGATAGATATAAAACTATTTCATGTTGTTCTTTCGGAATTTTTTTTTGACTTTCCATTTCAAGTTTACTTTAACTGGTTGAAATATCAGGTTACTTGGATCGGCTATCCAAATACAACGGGCTTGCCCACTGTTGATTACAGAATTACGGATTCGTTGGCTGATCCACCAGATACCAAACAGAAGTACGTTCTGGTTCATGACATAATGATTTTCTTGGGTATCAGAGTGATCCAAATAGAATCCTTAATATTTTTTTATTTTTTTGTGTGTATTTGATTGCAGACAGGTCGAGGAGCTGGTTAGGCTTCCGGAGTGTTTTCTTTGTTATACACCTTCCCCAGAGGCTGGTCCTGTTTGTCCCACACCCGCACTTTCCAATGGGTTTGTCACATTTGGTAGTTTCAACAATCTCGCAAAGGTTAGATATACTTTTCCTTGGATCATACACACTAACTAATCTCCCATAGTATCTCTTTTAATGGTTTGACGGGTTTATCTCTGCGTTTCTGCAATCAGATCACTCCTAAGGTGCTGCAAGTGTGGGCTAGGATACTGTGTGCAGTTCCCAATTCTCGTCTGGTGGTAAAATGCAAACCTTTCTGCTGCGATAGCATTAGGCAAAGGTTTCTCACGACGCTGGAGCAGCTTGGGTTAGAATCAAAGCGTGTTGATCTCTTGCCGCTGATTCTTTTCAACCATGACCATATGCAAGCATATTCCTTAATGGATATAAGGTAAGATTTGACACATTCTGCTACTGAAAAGCGCCGAGGCTAAAAGATTTACATTGCATGCAGTTTGGACACATTCCCTTATGCTGGAACTACCACTACCTGTGAATCTCTCTACATGGGAGTTCCATGTGTTACTATGGCTGGTTCAGTACATGCTCATAATGTTGGTGTCAGTCTTCTCAGTAAAGTTGGTAAGCTCTTGGGTAAAGTTTGGTTTCTTGCCAAAATTGGTTATTTCTCGGGACGTCTTTTGGCTTATGCAACCGTTTCCTTGATTCAGGTTTAGGACACCTGGTTGCTAAAAATGAGGATGAGTATGTGCAGTTATCTGTTGATCTAGCTTCTGATGTCACCGCTCTTTCAAAACTGAGAATGAGTCTCCGGGATCTAATGGCTGGCTCCCCTGTTTGTAACGGTCCTTCCTTTGCTGTTGCTCTTGAATCCGCTTACCGGAATATGTGGAAAAAGTACTGCAAAGGTGAAGTACCATCTTTAAGGCGAATGGAAATGCTGCAAAAAGAGGTCCAAGAAGATCCCTTAATCTCAAAAGACTTGGGTCCATCAAGAGTCAACGTTACTGGAGAAGCCACTCCTTCTCTCAAGGCCAATGGTTCTGCTCCTGTACCTTCGTCTTTACCAACCGAATCCTCGCAGCTCTCAAAGAGAATGGACTCTCACTAGTTAAAATAAAAAAACAGGAAAACCAGAGACACCGGCGAAGCGGGGTAATAGAACGTAAGAAAGCTCAATGTCTCTGCAGATTCTGTACCCATATGGGAGAGATGTGAAAGAGTCCATGAGATCTTCCTCCCTTTTTACTTCCAAGACTATAGGAACTAGACTTTTAGATTGCTGCTTGTATAGTAAGAAGAATAGTAAAACCACTTCGTTTATTGGTTCCGTCTCTTATCCACTCCTAGTTTAGCTTTATATGATTCTTGGGAAGCCATTAGGTGGAAGTGGATTTGGAGTTTTTCGTCTCATTTGAGAGATCAAGTTGTTGTGTACCAATTAGGATTTAAGGCTTTTTAGGTTGCTTGTTATCATGTGTTGGATAATGAATCATATGATAGTAAATATAGTTTATAGCTAAAACTTTTCAGTGCCTAAACTACAATTTCACTATATAACTTGGTAATTTAAAAACCCTGCTTAATAGTTGGCATATTCCCTATTGGTTAGTGAAAGGAAAGAAGTGAAGACGGTCTTCAGAAGACCCAATTAGATAGTATTTCGACAGACTTGGTTGTTGTATTATTATTGTTTGCTTATGTTGCCAACTCCATATATCTTTAATTAATTAGTGTGGAGAGAGTAAAAAGCAAGCAACTACTCTTCAATTCCCACTTCTTCTGCTCCATTGATTCCACCAAAACCCCTAAGATTCCTATAAAAACCCAAAGCATCAAACTTTCCTTCACCACCAAAAGCATCAAACTTTCTTTGATTTCCCCTTTCAAAGCAACACAAAAGGATTAAGTCTCAAGAAACAAATCAAGAAAGATGAAGAACGAATCTACCATCATTGATGTCCCTGCAGAATCCAGCTCAGCCATGAAAGGCAAAGCTCCTCTAATCGGTGTGGCTAGAGACCACACTACTACTGGCTCAGGTGGATACAAGAGAGGTCTCTCAATCTTCGACTTCCTCCTCCGTTTAGCTGCCATTGTTGCAGCATCAGTGGCCGCTGCAACGATGTTTACAAGCGACGAGACTCTTCCCTTCTTTACACAGTTCTTACAGTTCCAAGCTGGCTACGACGATCTACCAACTTTCCAGTTACGACTTATCGATGTTTGATCAATTGTATTGTTTCCTTGTGGAGCAAGTCACCTAATTAGGTCATGTGTTATTTCAGGTTCTTTGTGATTGCCATGTCCATGGTTGTAGGCTATCTCGTCCTATCTCTTCCTATCTCCGTCGTCACCATCGTTCGCCCACTGGCCGCCGCCCCAAGACTCCTCTTGCTTGTTCTTGACACTGTACATATTCTAAACTCTTAAATATTATTTAAATTAGCTTTTTTTATTCAGTATATAATCTTACTAAAATTTTCATTGTTTTTTTTTTTCAAAATTCAAATTCGTTTTAGATTATCAAAATATAATTTTCAAAAGATGTGATTTAAGAAAGATATGATTTAATCAAAATTTTAGTAGTATTTTTTCTCTTTAAACTCTATTTTAGTATGAAATAAAAATGTTTTCGGGACAGGCGGTTCTGGCGTTGAACACGGCGGCAGCATCATCGGCGGCAGCGATAGCGTATCTAGCACACAATGGAAACCAGAACACGAACTGGCTCCCCATTTGCCAACAGTTTGGTGACTTCTGTCAGAAAACCAGCGGAGCTGTTGTCTCCTCCTTTGTCACGGTCGTCTTCTTCACCATCCTCGTCATCCTCTCCGGCGTCGCTCTCAAAAGGCCTTAATCAAAACTCTTGATTATGTGTGTTCATTACTGTAAAACTATTGTCATGTGTGTAATTACTCATCCTGCCTTGTGTTTGTTGTTGTATTAATCTTTTTTTTTTCTAAAGAAAAATGAAATTGTGATTGTAGCTCTGTTTTCGTGGAAAAGAAAAAACGAAATGATTTTCTCAAATTTCATCTTCTTTAATCGTATTATAACCAATTTAATGTCTCCTATACATAGATAGATTTGTTTACCTGTCGTCGTCGCCTTTTTATTTTAATTGTCCGAAATTCCGGGAAACGATAATGCTACAAAAAGTAGCAGAGAAAGACCTTACGTGGCGTTTTTTTAGTGGACGTTCACGAAGTTCTGTTTGGGAATATGTTCTTCTCTCCTCCTTTTTGGTCTAAGGATTAGAGAGCCTTCCTGGTGCCACGTCACCTCCCTCTCTGCTTCTTCTTCTTCTTCACTAATGATTCATTTTCTCGTCAATCTTCTCCATTTTCTCACCAACCAAAATCGTGGAAATATTTTTTCCCGCTGGTTTCATATAGATGGCAGTTAAACTACAGCGACCTGGTCTCGTATCGTCAAGGTAACACAAACGTACAACAATTTTTCTCATCTTACTTTGAAATTTAGTGGAAATCATTTGGGATTCTTCCTCCCTCCAACCATCTTCATTAGTGTTCGCTAGTAAATACCTTTCGCGATTGTTTCCTGATGATGATCCTGCGCGTATTTCGTTTATACCCTCCTCACTGATGGTTTTTGCCGAATTGCGTCAAGATTTTACTTTGATAGGGATATTGTTTGATTCAGTTGTCCTTGAAAAGTTAAGCTCTTGTTGCCATTACGAAGAAGCTGATGAATGGATAGGATTTCGATTACTTTCAAGGAATCTGATTGCTCCCAATAGGCTAATTCTTTTGTATTTCAGTGGTTGCTTATTGCTTAATCATTAATCTCGCCATTGTAGCTCTTCAAACCCATGTCAGCCGCGGATGTCCATTGTAACTTTTGTATCCTGCAAAAAGGCTGTACACTTGGATTGTTTATCAACTTGCTGGAGCAATCCTAGGAGCCAATTGTTTGTGAGATATGGTTTTCTAGGAAGGAGCAAAAACTGTCTTAATAGGCAACCATTTAACAAGAAGAAGTCACGGAGGCTGGTGCAGCCTTTTCTCCTTGCATCTGCTGAAGATGGAGTGGCTGTTAATGGAAGTCCCCAGTCAAGATCTAGCATGAGGGCCAAATTCACCGGATCATTACAAGACGGGAACGACTGTAATGGACTCACCCAGTCTCTGCACGATGCTGCAAGAACTCTTGAATTTGCAGTAAAAGAGAAGATTACTCCGTCCAGATTTTCATGGTTTTCAGCTACCTGGCTGGGTGCTGATAGAAATGCATGGGTGAAGACTCTTTCGTATCAGGTTTGTGCCTTTAAGTTGCACTATCCCATTTGACCACAAATCCATGTTGGTGTTTACATTAGTTTAAATTCTTGTCAATGTTTTGTCTTCAATATACTCGATTCATCTTACATTCATGATTCACAGGCTTCTCTGTACTCCTTACTACAAGCGGTAAATGAGATTTCATCTAGAGGAAATAACAGAGACGAGGGTGTTAACGTCTTCGTTCAAAGGAGGTATTTGACATGAACCCAAGTTGTAATATGTTTTTGCTTCCCAAAAATTATCTTAGCTACTTCTTTCTCAAGAGATTATATTTGTTTTACTTTCGCTGGTAGATAGTTATCTGAAATAGTTTAGTTATCAATACAACGGCTAAGTTGGCTTTCTGAGTCAGACCATCTCCTCCAGTTAAGCTATTCCTCATGAATCTCAACATGGCTATGTTAACTAGTGGACACAAACTTTCTAGCCTTTGCAGGAATTTTAACATTAAATTTGTGTGAGATTTCTGGTGGTGTTGCTTTGTGGTATTTATTTCCCGCTTGCTCATCAATGTTGGAAATCTTTCTGGAACTGGTCGTTGCTCTTTTGATTTCTCTTTTTTTTTTGGCTTATGTATAAATTTCGGCATTATACAGCTTATCACGCCAAGCTGCTCCCCTTGAGAGTATGATGCGGGATAATCTATCTTCCAAACATCCTGAAGCGTACGAGTGGTTTTGCTCTGAGCAAGTCCCTTCTGTAGTGACATCTTTTGTGAATTATATTGAGGGGGATCAACGATTTCTTGCTGCCACTTCTGTGTATGTTTTCTCTTTCAAATCTCCTTCTTTTTGGTTAAACTTGCTCGATCTCACCTCTTATTAGTAAGTACTGTACAACACTAGTTTGACTGTGGAGTTTTGATGAAGTGACGATACTTTATGGTTCATTCCAGCTATGAAAAAGGAATGTCCTCAGCTGCAAGAAATGAGATTGAGGTCTCACTTCTCATGCTTGTGCTCAATTGCATTGCAGCAATCACGAAACTTGGCCCGGCAAAATTTTCCTGCCCGCCCTTCTTTTCTTCGATTCCAGATACAACTGGAAGATTGATGGAAAAAGTTGTAGACTTCGTTCCACTCCCTCAAGCCTATCATTCAATCAAAATCATAGGCCTACAAAGAGAATTTCTTACTCATTTTGGTCCTCGCGCAGCAGTGGGCAGAGTAAAAGGTGACTTTGCTACAGATGAAGTTTTCTGGGTCGATCTTGTACAGAAACAACTACAGCGGGCTATAGATCGGGAGAAAATATGGTCAAGGTTAACAACATCCGAAAGTATAGAGGTAACACACATAAGCAGCTTTTAGGCTTTCTTGGCAGTTGCCGTATGAGTTCTTTTTGATGTTTGAATATCAGGAACATTATAGATTGACTAGATTACTCTCCTTGTTAGTGTTATTTGAAACATGAGAAAGTGGCACAAACAGTTTATAAGGGAAACCACAAAAGGATATAAAGTGATGCTTATAGAAACAAAACAATTATTGGAAGATTTTAGTTTACAGAGGTTTTTTTTAAGTAAAAAACAGTGATTCAAGTTTGTCTCAGTTTTATTGAGCGGTAAGATTTATGGCAGTATACTTCTGTATCAATCTTCTGATGTTAATTGGGACCTGTCCGTCTGTCCGTGCCTTGCAGGTCTTGGAGAGGGATTTAGCAATTTTTGGATTCTTCATTGCCTTAGGCAGGAGCACGCAGTCCTATTTAGCTGCAAATGGTTTTGATTCTCTGGAGAATCCTTTGAAAGACCTTGTTCGGTAACTGTCACTGTTTCACTCTCTTTCCATTCCCACTAAATTTTGTAAGTTTGTGTTTGCTTATCACACTCTTGACTCCTACTCGTGAACTTCTTTAATTCAGGCATCTAATTGGGGGAAGCGTCCTGTACTATCCTCAACTTTCAGCCATCAGTTCATACCAACTGTATGTAGAGGTAGGCATAAATCAATTCATCGGCGGAAACTCTCTCCAACCTTTTTGATGTTTTATCTTGTAAATTATTTTATTGTGTAGGTTGTTTGTGAAGAACTAGAATGGATTCCTTTCTATCCAAACAATACTGGCGCACAGCCTCCAAAACAATCGCATGGGCATAGGAGCAAACCAGAAGGGCCACCTAATTACGAAGTTATTCCCCAAGTGCTGGATGTTTGCTCTTATTGGCTACAGAGCTTTATTAAACATAGTAAATGGCCAGAGAATCCTTCTAATGTCAAGGCAGCACAATTCTTATCCAAGGGGTATTTGACATATTGTCTACTCAATATTTGGATAATAAACAAAGTAATTAGTTATCGTGTTGACTTTATTTCTTAATGTTTAGGCACAAGAGTGTGATTCGGTGCAAGGAAGAATTGGCGATATCAAAGTAAGATAACGGAAACCCCCACTCTCTGATCTATACACTCATGGCTGCATTTGGAAAATTAGTTTCCTGCCTGATTGGTATACTGTACTAATACTTGAGAATGTATAATAGTCGTATCTGCGAGAAAAATACTTCAAGCAAAATTCAAAGATGTCTTGGATATTTACAATTCTGCTGTAGTTACAATTAATTGTGTGGAAAGCATCCTTGACAGTCATCTCCATAAACTTTTCATTTGTCACATTCATGATTCTGGGGCCTGCTTTATCAGTTACTATCAATTCAGTAGACCATCTGCATTTGGATAACGTTCGATGCAAGATGGAAGTAACAAAATCCAGTTTTTTTACAGGAATGCGTCATCAGCTGTTAAAGAGTCGGACTCATTTGACAAGGTTGGTCTTCTATGTATTGGTTTATTGGGAAGGACCGCTGTACTCCGTACACTACTTGGATCTGATTCCTTTTAAAAGATTGTTGTCATATCGAATACAATATATATATACTAACAGTACATAGTCCCCAGGCCCTAGAAAGTGTAGATGAAGCCCTCGTGAGACTGGAAATCCTGCTACAGGAGTTGTATGTATCAAATTCATCGTCTGGAAAGGAACAGATAAAAGCCGCTTGCTCTGACCTAGAGAAAATTCGGAAGCTTAAAAAGGAGGCTGAATTTTTGGAGGCAACTTTCAGAGCCAAAGCAGCTTCCTTGCAACAGGTTTTTATATTTCATTGTCATTTTTGTTTTGATTCTGTCAAGATTTGACTATGATATATCTGAATGCTAAGGTTGCTAGATGGACCAAAGCAAACCAATTGTATACCTCTTTACGCGGTGTAGCATCAGTCGCAGAATTGCAAAGTCCATGCTGTGTTTTAAATTTGTGTGGGAAACTAATACCTCATATGGTTAACTCAGGGAGGTGACGAAAATGATTCTCAGGAATCCTATGAGGTACAAAAACGATATTTTAAAGGGAAAGACACAAAGAATGCAATTAGTTCTGAAGATCAAGGCAAAAGGTATGCCACATATTGCTTAGTAGTATTCCTCTTCACGTCTATTTTGTTAATTTGAACTATATAAGTCTGACTACTCTTTTTCTCCACTCTTGTAACAATGACGTATTTGTTGTTTGCCTCTGCATTAGTAGGAGTCGTGGATTCTGGGGATACTTTGTACGGCCTCCAAAGAGTAAGCCTGATCCTGAGTTATCGGTAAGCTCCATTTGTTTATCTTATCTCAAGTATTCTGCCAACGGGATTTGAATATGTAGTATCTTGAAATCTTCTGAACACTCTTCTGCATAGTACTCTGTGTTTGTTCAGTCAATTATTTAGTATATACTACTATTTCGTTTTCGCACAATCAGGAGATGATGCATTTAAAGTCCAGCCATTTCTAGTCTAGCACGGATAAAGGTTTCAGGAATTCTTTTCGCATATGCAGGGAGATGAAAATATTGGGGAGTTCAGTGGAAACTTACGTAGCATGGACTCGGAGACAAATGAGATCAGTCGATTCGAAATTCTAAGGAACGAACTGATAGAACTGGAAATGCGGGTCAAAAGAAGCACTGATCAGTCAGTAGATGAGGAGGTTAGTACCTGTTGCTTCTGAGATGTCTTAACTGTAAAATACTAGTTTCAATAATTCATTCATTTCCTTTAAGTTGAATAAAATATAGATAACCAAAACGGAAAATGGAGTGACACGTTTACCATTCAGTGAATTTCAGTTGGATTAATTGATGGTGATAAGAGGACTGTGGGAATCCTACTCATGCAAACCACCGTTTTAGAACCTCTTAAGTCAAAGCCTGTATGATGAATAATCCCATACTAGCCTATTCCTTTGTTGTGCTCTCAACTCTACTACTTTCATGATTAAACTTCTCAACATGGTAGAAGATGACCAATCAACTCCTTTTTAGTAAACCGAAATGTTGGGTCTTGCGTCTATGTATCACAAGTAAAAGCTTCAAAGTGTTTGTTCGTATTCTGCAGGAAAGAATCTCTGAGGATCATCCTCAATTAAGCAGTAGAACAAAAGGCGTTCAGTTGAGTCAGATTCCAAAGAAGGAAAGCATGATGGAGAGAACTCTTCATAAGCTAAGAGAAAGCACCACGGTATCGATATCTCCTCCAAAGACTAAAGCAATATGGCATGCTTCTGTGTCATTGGGTCTTTGTCTTTTCCTATGTCACCTTTGTTAAATCTTTTCCTATTTACAGGACGTGTGGCAAGGTACTCAGCTTCTTGCCATTGATTCAGTAGCTGCTGTGAAGCTACTTCGGAGGTCTCTGATTGGTGATGAATTAACAGAAAAAGAAAAGAAAGCTTTGCGCAGAACCATGACTGACTTGGCATCAGTTGTTCCCATCGGTATTCTAATGCTTCTTCCTGTAAGTCAAAAATAACCTTGCATAGAAGTTTATGTTCATCTTTTTTGTTATTCTGATCATGTTAAATAATTTGTCTAAATTACTCCAAGCTACATCTTTAGTTTGCTTTGTACAAACCTTTGGAGCTAACCTCTGCAGTGTTAACATTTCTCATTCACAGCTCTATCTTTTAGTCTGGGACTAATATAATGAGTAATCTATTCTGAACAGGTTACAGCGGTTGGTCACGCAGCCATGCTGGCTGCTATTCAGAGATATGTGCCAGGCCTGGTACGCACACCTTCTCTGTGTATATAGATCCATTAGAATTCAAAACCGTCTCTTTGAACCATGATATCGTCTTCTTGCAGATTCCTTCCACATACGGGTCAGAAAGGTTGAACCTATTGAGACAGCTTGAGAAAGTCAAGGAACTGCAAACAAATGAAACTGAGCACGAAGAAGGAATCGAGGAAATAGTATATGACTAGAAGGAAGCGATAAATAATTCTACCTCTTTTCATTTTGTTCGATAATTCATTGCCAATAGCTGCGCATAGAGAATCTCATTCCAAGTGTCAGGTACACCGGGTAAGCACCAGTGACTGCAGTCTTGAGGGGCATTTTCAGAAGTTCCCGGTTCTCGATACCGCGAAGGATGAGCATCTTTCCTGAACTCGGTCAGATATGTAATGTTCAAAAACTTAACCTTACTATGTTCATATCTCATTTCTTGTATTACTTGAGAGATATAATTGTTGTGGATAGGGTCAGGTTCCATCTTCTTCATATCAATCTCTGGCTCTGTATCTGCATCACACAAACCACCCAAGTTCCATGTCCCATTCCTGCAACACCCAAAAAGCCCAATTAAACTCAGATTCTATAGACTATTGTCTGATTCGCCCTCATAGATTGTTGTGAAACGGACCTGTAATGCACAGGAGAAAAGCTTCTGAAGAAGACATAACTACTCTCAGAATCTAGTCTCTCTAAAACCCATGACTTCCATGTCTTTAAAGACTTCCCAAATCCTTCCATTACTCCCATTGTCTTGTTCAATTTACCTCCCTCCTGAAAATAGCAACCCCTGCAACAACGAACAAAAACGGGTAAGAGTACTCATCAATCACCTTTGTCTTGTTTCCAGAATGTTGAATTCAACATGAAGATTTTACGCGTTAAAGGTTTTGTCTTCGTTCCACCAATGTCCTGTATTGAAGACCAGAACATCGGACCCGGTCCATTTTTTTGACTGCCAGTTAAACTCATCGACTCGAACCGTCATTTTGACATCTTCCGGTGAGTTCTCAGGTGGCCGAGCAACCACGACCAGAAACGGGGTTCTATGATATTCGACGGTTAGGTTATGTTCCGGAAATCGCATCGAAAGGAAACCTTTATGCTTGCTTATAAGGTTTCCATTTACTTCATATATCTCAGATTTATTAGACAATGCTTGTGAAAGCATACACAAAAGAGATTCCCATTGGTTTCTTCCGATGGAATCTCCGACAAACACAATCCTTCCGTTCCGACTCCTCTCCAGAAAATCACTTGCATTGAATCTGTAATTGTTTCACACCAAATAAACCAAGTCACCTTAGTTAACGAACAAAGTAAATATAAAATAAAAAAATTGAACTTCATTGGCGCGAGATTCACAACTAAAGGTTTTAAAGTTTACACCTTTAAGCCACAGAATCAATTCAAAATCAAAGTGGGTAAAATTTTAAATGTTTTTTTATCAAACATGGGTTTTTAGAAGCACTGACTCAACGGATCAATGAAGAGCTTGTAACTCTCAACCCTAAATGTTTGTTTCAATCGAGACCAATACCTTAAGGTCCAAGCAAAATTACGTAAGAGGGTGACAATAGATACCGTGGAAGATCGCAGCCGTGTGGTTGCCATCGCCATTGTCGGAAACCAGAATCTTTTCTTCCATTATTCAGACAACGAAAACCAGGATCCAGAAACCGACACTCTTCTCCATAAGAGGTATCGTCTACGTCACGGCGTCCTCTACGAACCCATCTTCCGTATGAATAGTCGCATACGTCGACGTTCCTTCGTTCATTCGTTAGGGTTTTCGATGAAGAAGATAAGAATCCGAAACAGAGATGAGGCTTGAAGCCGGCAAGATCGACGACGATGACGGAGAATATTAAGAAACTAATGAGAAGAGAGCTTCCGATGAATATATGTTTCTTGATCTTGAAGGTTAAGAAGAAAGGAGATGAAGATAGAGAGAAGAGCTGCTTCAGAGAATTCGATTCTTGATGATGATCCATGTCGGCATAAACTTCGATCTCTCTCTCTTTCTTTGTAAAGAAGAGACGTGAAAATTGTGAATATACGATCTTCTTTTGCCAGAGAAAAGCATTAATAAATNAATTATTAATAGATCCACTGTCAATTCATCCATGTGACAGACACAAACATTAATAGATGCATCCCACAAAAACCAATTAACGTATAATAAAAGAAGTTTCCTCCCATGTTTGCTTCTACATCTTTTAGATCGAGACAAAAGTTAATTTTTCATTTCGCCATGTCACGTTATACGTTCATTTGAAAACCTGATGAATGGGTTAGTCGACGGTATCACTCATCCAATAAGATTAATCGGGTGGTAAAAAGCCGGGATTACCCGTTGTTATCAAACAAAAAAAAATGTCAATTTCCCAAGATATTAAAACTATACTTATTTTTGTTCATCTGAACAATAAAATAAAGCTATTTATACATCAATTTGATGTTTTTCTCCTAATAATCAACGCGGGTAGCTTTACAATTTTTGTCCTAATAAAATATGAAAGCATCTTATTATATAAAGTTGGATCTCTCAACGTGAGCGTGACACGTAAGATAATTTTCACTCACGAGATCGTAACATTTATCACGGCTAATTTAGATCGCTATATGTGTCAATTAATTAAAAGGTAAAAATGAATTAAAAATTAAATATTAAAAAGTTAAACTAAAAAAGGCAATCTTACAAAAATAAAAAACAAGAATAAGTAAGGAAAACTTATAATAAACGAAAGTGACAAAATGACATTTAAAAGTTAATAATCTACAACAAATATCAAACTTAAAAAGGAAAAATTATAAATATACTCTAAACTTAAAAGGAAAATTATTAATATACGACCAAACTTAACCAAAATTAAAATTTTATAATCCTTTCCATTATGACAAAAGGAAATTTAAAAAAGGAAAATTATTAATATACAACCACGCACGGCCAAACTCTATATAATAATTTACACCTTTTTAATTTTTAAATGTGTACTTCCATTTTTTAGTTCTCTTATTCAAATTCTAAACAAGCAAATCATGACTTCTAGAACTCAAAAAATCGATCAAAACTATTTTACTGTGAAACAATTAGATCGAAATAGGGTATATCGCCGTACTATAATGCGCATTATTCGAAAGTGGGAAGCTACAAATCTAAAAGCATATAATGTGCTTATGAGAGTGAAACTTCTATTCCTTGATTACTAGAATTATCTAAAAACAAATAATTTTAGAATCTAAATATTTTATATTTTATCCGGGTATTAAGCATATATGCGGGTCCTAATCTTTGTAAATAATCTTACGGGGATTTATTTGATATCTTATTATATAAAGATAGATCTCTCAACGTGAGCGTGACACGTAAGATAAAATGAAAAATAATTGTGTTTTATATAATGGAAACTAATAACATTGAAAAGTAAAGTAAGAGAAAAAATATAAACTACCAAATAAAAAGTGTTAAATATAAAAAAAAATATACGATTCATGATATATAAAATTATAAGAAGAAAAATTTGTTATCGTGTGTTTGGTAATTCTGAAACCCTCTCATTCATTTAAAGGGATTGTTTATCAAATTACGTTTACTAAACGTAATTCTTGGATAACTAAACGGGATTTTAAAAATAAAATAAATAGCAATCTATAATTTTATCAGATTGTTTAGTAAATAACTAACAATAGGAAAGTAATATAACTAAACTTATACTAAGTTTATATTACTAAATAACAATGACACAAGCTTAACTAAACGGAATTTTAATTTAGAGTCTAACTATATGTGTCGTAATTAAGCATATTATCAAGGAGTAAGTGGACCAGTGGTTGCCACACCTCTGCTGTCATCTTATCAGTGTCGAATTCGACTCCACCTGCCCACCATGTGTGGGGATATTTGGCTATTGGGCCGGCCTGTTGTGGCTCTGACAAAAAAAAAAATTAAGCATATTATCAATTTTATAATTTAAATCTTTTATTTTTTATTTATGTATCACGCGAGACATAATCTAGTTGTCGTATAAAATCAAATAGCTTTATTGATAGAGTTAATGAATTCAGTTAAATTTCTCCTGCAACCATGTTTGACCAATAATAGTTAGGAATAGCCCACATATAAATCAAATAGCTAATTAATTAGTTTATATAATGTGACCGAACTAAGTTTCCAATGGAAAAAAAAATGACCGACCTTTTCTGGTATACATATTGTCTGTCGCCTACATGCTAATTTGCTTTACCAATTTTTTTTTTTTTTTCAAGTCAGTGGTAAATCATTATTTTTTTAGTATATCTAATGGAAATGAAGAAACAAATTGAGATTGAAGAATCCGAGCGATTAATTGCCATATCAAAATAGAATCGTTCATACAAGGCAAGTCTAAGAAGACTTTACCTTCACAAATTGGTGCAATGTATTTGAGCCTTTGACTGATTTATTATACTTTTTTTAAAAAAAATTACTAAGTTCCTTCGTGTAGAAATGTCTCTCTGGTCGAAGTGTACAATTACAAACATAAAAATATAATACTTTCAAAAGTAATTAATAATCTTCTCTTTTCTACGTGATATATACAGTTACTAACTACACTTTGTTTATTCAATATCCCAAAACTATACTATTAAGTCCAAAACGAAAATTCAGATGGCTTTGAGTTTTACAGCCCAGCCCGTGGAAAGAGAGAGAACACACTTCTCTGATCTGGTGGGCATGAGAACTCTTGAAGAGCAGCAACTAAAGGAACCAAAGAGAGTAGAGGAATAGAAACACGAACCAGAGAAGAAAGAATACTAAAGTCCCAATTTTTTTCTGCTTGCATTTTATATTTGCCATTGCGTTACCATGTTATAATATTCTAAACATAGAAACACAAACTTAAACGCAAAGAAACAATTGGGACCTAAACTCATTTTGTTAAATATCTTGTAAGAACAATTCAGATATTCCTTCTACACTTTCTTTGAAATGCAAAAAAACGATAGAGAATCAAAAGAAGAATAAAATTAAATGGTCCCTAAGTTTGCTTTGGACCAGATAGAAAAGGCGATGTAAGTTGTAACACAACATACATTTTGCACACATGATATGCTCTCTTCTTTAATCATTTGCTAGGCCCACACTTTTTCTTATTGTAATATCATCCCATGAATCTCAACACGTCCCAATTCATCTTTCGTCATCATTATACATTATACATGCACATATATACACGCTACATGTGTGTATATATATGTCTAGCTAACCAATTAGCTTCATTGCATTTATCTCAGAATCTCATGCATCAAATAATAAACACTTATTAACATATTCGTAGTATTTTTTTGTTACCCTAGGCCTCAAATGTAGAGAAACAAAAAAATAATCAATCTCCTCTTCTTTTTTTTTTAAATTAGTTAAATAGTAAATACATAACGAAGTTACACTGATATTAATTATCCACCTTTTTTGGGTGATTTCTCTATGACAATTGGGCCAAGTATGGGCTCATAATCTAAAGTCAAATTCTAAAAAGTTGTCACTTCTTTTGGATATCATCAACCTCGTCCATCTCCTACCTACTCCATTGCTTCCCCAGCAAATGAGATACTCTGTTTCACAAAACCAACACACAATTCTATTATTATTATTATCACCATCTTTTCTGCATAAAAATGTAAGAGAATATTGATACAAAATATCTATAAAATATACTTTTAGCTTTTCATTTTTTTTATCAGCTATTTAAACAAAATCTACGTAACAGTATTCAATTCAAAATATATGCCATTCACAATTTTAAAATGTTTACCTGATATAGTTGGATATACTATCTAGTTAATATTTAATGCTATAGTACTACAAGTTATCATTTACAAATTGGTCAGTTTTGGTGTCTAAGTAACAAATAAGTTATATAGATTTAACCAACCAAAAAAAAAGAAAGTTATATACATCGAAACGACAATTTTAGCAATAGTATTTGACTTTTACAAAAACATGACGGTGTCAAACAAATAAGAGTAGTAAAGCTAAAATTGATAGTTGATGCATACATATATATAATTAAACTTTTTTTTCAAAGTAGGCTACAAATAGAAAAAGAAAAAAAAATATCATGGTAGACTACAAGTTATCAACAAATTGGCCATGTGCGTTTACAGCCAAGTGTAGTATTATTCTCTCTGATTCCTTCTTTATATATTATTTATTAAAGAAAATCTCACTCAGGTCTATTTTAAAATACTAATTTCATCTGTCTCGTCTCGAGAAACAGCCACGACATCTGATTAATACTTTAATCAATTCAATTTATATCATATTTATTCAGATAGTACGTACTAACGTAAGCAAATTGAATGTGACAGAAATGTAAAATTGTTTACCATGGGATTAGGAGTTGAGTAATAGTAAATGTGTTGGCCGTTATAGCCGTCGGGACACGGTGGTGGATCGACGACGTCACCGTGACATTCGAGGTTAACGCCGAATAGCCTCACCGTCCTCGAGCTCCCTGCAACCACCGTTGGTGTCTCAGCGACGGCGCCTACAATTTTCCACCGTCACGACACGTGCGCGTCTTTTAGTTATAATTGTTTTAAAAATTGAATTAAAGGAAGAAATAAAGAGCACGTTAGTCTAAGTGGATTGGACGGTTCTCATCACGCGCGTGTAACGGATTAGTTACAACTTGGCGAAGATTATTGAAATTGTCGGGTTTTTCTTTTGTCCAGAAATAAAAAGACATATAACGAAAAAACAAAAACATATGAGGACTCAGATTGTTATTATATTTCATACACACGCAACTAAAATAATTGTATTTTAGCAACAAAAAAACACTAAAATAATTGTCGGCCGGTAACATTTATAAGAAAATGTTATTTCCTTTCTATTTCCTTTCTAGAAAAACAACATTTGAAGTTTAGTCCCGGCCGGTAACATTTATAAGAAAAATATTATTAAAAAAAAAACATTTTATAACAAGTAAATAAGTGTGTCTTATAGTGTTTTCACATATATCAATAAATGGTTTAAAATGTAAAATATATTCCTTTAATAATTTATTACTCTTAAGAAATGAAACATTATAACTAAATAATTATATGACGATAAATTGTAAACTACGATGTGAATATGCATAAAAGTTATGAAAACATATATTTTTATGGGAAAAGAAACATTATCTAAAACAAACATCTTTAATAGAAAAAACAGAAAAGAGTATATATCTGACATAGATAAGAAAGAAACAAAACAAAAAAATAGAAAGGAAATAAAGAGTTTTACCATAGTGCGAATACTCTTGGTGAATGTTAGGGTAAGTAGTTGACGCGTGTACTTGATGATAAGGTGTGGTCAAGCCGCTCCAATACGCCGTCGCGTTAACTCGAGCCTCTTGAGACACGGCGGAGACGGCGGAGGAGGAAGAAGCCTCGCCGCGTCTACGCCAGCCGATGAAGAGTCTATGGAGATCGAAACGGTACCGTTGAAAGAAAACGACGTCGCCTGCGTCGAGGTGCTTGTCTTTAACATACCTGCTCCATCCTTTGGTCAACACGTAGCTTTGACTACTGTTCCAATAAGAGTATCTGAATTTCCAACACTTGCCTGACTCGTCCTCGAAGCTAAGAAGCATCCCTTTCTCCGTCGTCTCCGCCGCTACGTCATCTCCGCCGCCGCCATTATTGAGAGGGAAGTATTTCTCGGCGTGTTGTTTTGGTATGACTAAGCGGTTTAGCTTTCCGACGTCGCTTGGTGTGAGTGATTTCTCGAACAAAGACTCTCTTTGTGCTACGGCGTCGTTTTGGTGGTGGTGCAACGAGAGAGTGTTGTGGTGGATATCTCTGGAGTAATAGTTGACTGACATTTTTTTTTGTTTTCTTGGAGTGAGAGAGAGAGAGAGTAGAGAGGATTTGCAGAGGTTTGGTGGTGAAAGAGAGAGATGGGTAATGGTACTAATATAGTATTATACGAAGGAGAGAGAGAGAGGGAGTGAAAAATTGTGAAAATGGTTAAATTGATGTGAAAACTGTGGGAACTATTTGATGTAGATGAAGAGGAGGAGGACACGACATCGATAGTACTTTTAAGGTTTTGCGTGCTGATATTTCTTTTCAATCATTTTTTTTTTTTTCTATTTTTTTTTTTTTTTTGTTGCAGTCCATCTATATCAAGCAAACATTTTAAAAAAAAAACTTTTTTGAATATATATGTTTTTTTAGTTCACGCTTTGATGAAATTTTGTCATAAACGGCATTGGATCCCAGGAGGTTCTATGGTTATTTATAGTGTAAGAAAATAATCAAAATGATTTTACAGTGTTAGTGTGGTTTTGTCGTAATGTCGTTAACATAATACATTTATGTCGTTCATGATGGTTAAATATAAAACCCGTGTAAAAATATAAGCTAGGGATACCACCAAGATTGGTGATTACGTTTTTTGTTTTTGTTTTAAGAACTTTGGTAATCACGTAATTATGAATACATAATATGAAGTATTTATTCTTGTAAGCGATATGAATTCAAATCCTGTTTGAGAAACCATGAGTCAAAGAACCTAAACTTTCTGATTATTTTTAAAAAGCTGTTGCATTATTAATTAACAACATCTTATGGACTCTCAAATTCTCAAAGCAGATAAACCTTACCTATCAAGCAGCCATAAATGTGTGGCTTGCGTGAGCCAGACGATCCTTTTTCATGTGGAATGCATTTCTGCTAATTATCGAGTCACCATTGGTTCTAATTTTTTTTTTTTTTTTTTACGTCCATTGGTTCATTGGTTCTAATTAAGGGATTAAATTCTCATAAATGGTTGTCATGTAACCTCGTGCGTGAGATAGGCTATAGCCTATAGATCATTTACTTCTTATATGCATTTTCAGCTCCGAAATATGGTAATGTATTTAGCCGAGAACCTCACCCTCACCTTCACAACGGCTAACATTTTTCACTAGCGTTAATTTATTTGGAAGACAAAAAAACGAATTTCTTCCAACCATTTGGTTAAAATTTCTTTTTCAAATAAAACAAAAAAGTATGTGTTAATTAAACTTTTATTTTACAATGGAATGAATATTTATTTATAAGTTATTTTTTTTTCTTTTCTAAAACCAGTTTTATAACCAGTCTCAATAAAAAAAAATCAGATATCACATAAATTTGAAAATGATATAATTAAGAAGTCTGTTTACAGAGCCGATAAATCACATGATAATTTGATGTAATCCGACTTTTATAATTATGTGTTCATCAATTTACGAATACAAGTACCTTAAAACTATATAAAATGGTTTATACAAATGATAATATAGAGACAATTAAAAAAAAAAAAAAAAAAAAGAGCCAAAGAACAAAATACTTGGAATTCAGAAAGCAATGATGCAAACATAAAACATTAACAACTATGACAAAAATATTTTAAATTTTGACAGACAGACGGCTGTCTATAAACGTAAAAGATGATATTTTGATAATTAAATTTAGTTCTAATCAGATAAAAAGAAATAACAATCACTTTCATATAGAGAAAAAAAGTATATTTAGTTTTGTAAATGAAGATATTAAGACAACATTTGAAAACAGAATGCAATGAAGAAAGAAATAGGGGGCGGGCGAGGAAAGGTAATGGGACCCAGAAAGGTGACGAAAAGATGATAATGGAAAATTAGGATCCAACGGCTGAGAAGTGACAAGGTACATATTAAGTAAAAGTAAGAAGGTACAGAGGATACTTACCCCTGACGCAAGTGAGAAGCTCAAGTTGTGGAGCATGTGCTTTGCCTTTCCGACACACCATCGCATGCATCTTCACTTCTACTTCATACCATGCCTTTTGTTCCTCTCTCTCTCTTTTTCTTTTTCTAATCATTTTATAATCGAGTGGGATAAAGACTTATAAAATTATTTGTGAAATCGACTTGACTTCTCTTTTATATATGGAGGAACAATTAGGCGTGGGCAAAAAAACCACAATCGCAGTTTTTATTATTAATCCCTATCAAAATCATAGTATCCTAAAATTTATCTTGAATGTTGGTCTCGTTTGTCGCTAAATAAGAGTAAAACGTCTAGTTATATGGACCTATTTAACTTTGAATTTTTTCTAACAGAAGTTAAAACAAGTATTTAGAAAAAATAAGTATATAAAAATCTATTGCAGTGCAATACTTCGAGAAGTTAAAATATTATGTAAATTCTAATTCAGTAACAAATCTATAACAAAAAAGTCAAAACCGAAAGTGAAAATATAAAGCAAATTGTAACTTAATTACTAAATGAATGTTGTAACATTTTGAGCTTCGATATCTAGATGCTTGAGTAAATGTTGCTTTCTTCTTTGACGAATGGGTAAATTCCCCTGCTGTTACCAACTTACCACCTTAAGCCGTGAAATTAATAAATAGCTTCCTGAAAATAAATATATTTAAAACTTATCAAGCCTATCGAAATAAATCAATAGGACGTGCAAATGGTTACGTACGTGGTCCTCTTTTATTTTATTTGACAAAATTTTCCAAGTGTCGTTTTATTAAATGTCTTATCATCTATAAATTATAGGATCATGAAATATCTATCACGTGCTTTCAGGACACTATCACTGGTGCTTACACGTTTCTAACTTTTTCTTAATTTCCTACTAGTGATATTCGTTTCTAACAATAATTTCCTCTAAACACATTCCTCTAAAAAAAAAAAACACATTCCTCTAAAAAATAGTCAACTTAACTATTTAAGAGCATGTTATATAGGTTCTCAATTTCTAATTCATGTTTTTAGAAGTTTTAGTTGAGGTAAAGTCTTGCGACTGTTATGATTGAAAAAAAAAAATCATATAGAGATAGATCGGGCTTCCAATATAATTGTAAGAAGAAAAAAACAAAAATTTGATAAGATTTGTTGCATTGGACTTTACTAGATAGTAGTGTATTCGTGTTCCACTTTTCTCCTCAAACGTAATCCATGTCGTTTGATTATATACGATCCACATATATATATATAAGTGTCTTCCATGAAATGTAGACGCATAACAAACATGAAAAATACACGTAATATTTTTTTTGTTTTAATGTTATTAATAATATATATGTAAATAATACGTATTGACATATATAGAATTATAATCATTGGTAAATTATATATATAAATGTTGGGAACTATTTTTGCAGCGGGTAGGAATAAACATTTGCTAGAGAATGCGGTAGTAGAAATAGGTATTTCTCTAAATACTCTCCTGATTCGTTATCTCGGTATTCCGCTCACAACCAAAATTATGACAGCACATGACTACCAGCCGTTAGTAGACAAGATAACAAGCATATTTCTTAGTTGGATAATCTGCATCTCTCTTTTACAGGATGTTTACAACTAATTAATTTTGTCATTTCTAGCATCACAAATTTTTGGTGTTCGGTTTTTCATTTATCTAAACGTTGTTTGATAAAATTGAAAAGATGTGTAGAGCATTTCTTTGGAATGGTAATCCAAACCAGAGAGCAAAGCTTAAGGTTTCTTTGGAGGAGGTATGTATTCTTAAAAGTGAAGGAAGATTGGAGATTCATAATTAAAGGATGTGTCTCGGGTCTTCGCTATGAATCTGATTTCGAAGTTGTTTACGCTTTCGAACTCACTTTGGATTGCTTGGATTTGGAAACACTTGATGAAGAACGGTTCTTTTTGAGATGCTAAGGACACATCAATAGGTTCTTGAATATAGAGTCAATTGTTAAAACTTCGAAACCAAACTAATTAAGAATTTCCTTAAAATGGAAGTTCGTAATGGTGACTCTAGCTAGGTTTCTATAGCCTGATAGCTGGCACCCTGTTGGGCGGTTAATTGATCATACCAGCAGCGAGCTTGCATGGTACTCGACAACTTGAAATCAAAGGGCTAGCGAAGGTTTCCAATGCAACGACTTCTTCTTCTTGACGTATTAGAAGATGTCGTGAACCTCAACTTCAGTCAGTGATTTCCCTCATCTGTTTTAAAACTCTCCATGTCCTTGAAGCGGGTACAAATGTGTGTTATAGCGTCACTTCATTGATGATTATAAGCCTTGTTTTTCTGCAACAATAACATGGGAACGGATTCGGTCATCTCTTGCCAAGCAACCGTTGCATAAGGTTGTTTGGTTTTCGCAGGGAGTACCTTGATTCTCCTTCTTCACATGGTTAGCTATGAAAAATCGTTTATCTATAGGTGCTAGAGTGCGAGGTCGTCGGAGAATTTTTCAAACTTGTCTTTTATGTGATGAGCCCGATGAGATAAGTCCTTATTCTTTCACATTTTGTATGAATATTAGTGAATACTAGTTGGAAGTAGACGCCAATCAAGATTGTGAAGAGACTCTCAACACCATCACCACACATTGTTTCGATAAAATTGTGTTCATCTTGGTCTGATTAGCATTTCAAACAACTAAATATTATATTTAGAAGGAGCAGAATGAGAGACGTCCCAAATATATCTGTCAACTTGTGTCTCAACTTATTCGAATGATTAAGAAGACGATACCACTACAAGAAAACAGCGTTTTAGCGACTACAGATGGTGATTAAATAATTAGTCGCTAAAAGTTGTGACTAATTAGCGACTATTTGGCAACTAATAAAATTAGTCGTAATTGAGTCGATGTTTTACGACCAAAGAACATAATCGCCAAAGTAGTCACTAATTTAGCGACTAATATGCGACTATTTCGGCAGATTGCACAGTAGTCGCCTAATAGTCACTAATTTAGCGACTATTAGGCGACTAGTTTGGCAAATCGCACAGTAGTCGCCTAATAGTCGCTAAATTAGCGACTATTTGGTGACTATTTCGGCAGATCGCACAGTAGTAACCTAATACTCGCTAATTAGCGACTATTTCGGCAGATCTGTATAACTTATATATACATGTTGATATTGCAAACAACCTCGCAACCGAATCAATTTCGATATAATTTTTCGTCTTTTGATGAAGAACTAGATGACGAAGAACCCTACTAATTAAATATGTTACTTATGTCACAATGTTAATTTGTTATTTATACCATGTTTGAAAACAAAAATTCTAAAAAAAAATCTTTTACATCATGGTCATGTTTTTTTCCAACATTATGGTCACGTATATAAATTTTTACTATCATTGAAGATCAATTATATGGTGAAGATATAAAAAATAATTATACATGAAAATACAAATATTTTTAATAGAAACAGAGATATGGCGACACATATTATATGGTGAAGATATAAAAATTATTATACATGAAAATACAAATAAAAAAAAAATATATATTAACATGAAACATATCAACAAAATATGTTAAACAACAAAAATTCAGNTTTCTTCCCCTGCGATTTCTTTCTTCTCTTTTCTCTTTCTTCTTTTTCATTCTTTCTTCTCTCGATCTTCTTCTCTCCACGTCCGATCGCATCCGGCAACACCTCCGGTAAGTCTCCTCTTCTCCTTCCTCTGCTTCTTCTTCTCTTCTTCTTCACCACTTCTTTTCAACTTCTCTTCTTTTTTTTTCAGATCTGGCCGGAGGTCGCTCGCGGTGTAGGAGAATCTGGTCAGCGAGGGGAAATGGCGGAGGATAGGCGGAGGTGAAGTCGGAGATCCATTCCGGAGGGCTGGTCTTCCGCGGCGGCGTTGGGAGGTGGGCCTGAGAGAGATACGCAGAGAGACGCCATTCACCGGAGAAGACCCAAGCTTAGATCTGGAGGAGGTCGAGGAGGCGGCGAGGAAGAAGATTCAAGCGTCGCCGGCGAGGAAGAAGATCCAAGCGTCGCCGGCGAGTTCGATCTTCTTTTTTTATTTTTTCATTTTTTTGTAATTAATTATTTTAATTAATAAAAATGTTTTTTTTGTTTTTTTTTAATTATTTTTTACAAGTAGTCGTCAGATAGTCGGTAAACAATTACAAGTAGTCGCCAAATAGTCAGTAAATTTTACGACTAAATCTTACGACTACTTTTCGTAGTCGTAAAGTAATCGTCATTTGGCGACTATTTTTATGACTACGCACTTTAGCGACTACATGGTTTAGTCGCAATTTGCGTTTTAGCGACTACTATTATAGTCGTCAGAACGTTGTTTTCTTGTACTGTACGAAACCGCGTAGTTTCACTATGTTAGTCTGATTCACCGGATTTCAATTGCAAACGTGCTACTATTTACCAACTTTAAATTTCAAATTTGTAGTTTGTTTAAAAAAAATCATTTTCTTTATTCTTTTGTAAATAGTTTTTTTCTTAATTGATAAATTTAACATATAAAAAAAAATTGCTTCACAAAAAGTTGTAATTGTTGTAGCACCATTAATTATATTGTTTTATAGCTAACATGTCGTTGTCAAAAACTAATTAGTTTTGAATGATAAAAAGGACAAGACTGACCTTATTTTTCCAGGTTGATTTAGAGGCACCTTTTTGCATGTACGTCTGCCATTCGACCCCATTAATATCTATTAAACTAACTCTTCAATTAACTAGTATTTAGTAATTTTTCCGAATTAAATATTTTATTTAAGTCAAACTAGATTGATTGTTAACTACTTTTGAAGTATTGATCAATAAATATAGCACATGATGGGGGGAGGGGGGCATATCCTTTTCCATGATAGTAGAGGTGTTGGTAGCTAGCTTGCTTACTTCGTCTTTTACCTTTTATTTTATTTTAATATTTTTTCTTCTAAATTACTTATCATTATAAAACTTTAACATAAAAGTTATAAAAATAATTGACATAATACTGTTTTCTAATGTTTTTTGGAGGTCCTTTTTTTTTTTTATGTTTACCCACGACAACAAAAATATTGAAAATAAAATTATGATGATAAAATAGAGACTCATATGTATGTTTTTTTTTTGTTGAAATATTTCATACTGATCATATGTATGTTCACGAGTAAAGACTAAAGACAAACCATTCATAAGCAGATTTAAGACAAGAATCATGAGATAAAATATTTCTAAAATGATTCCTACTAATTCCTAGTGGTATACAGGAAAAAAATTCATCGCATTTTATTAAGTTTTTCGATTAACAATTTCTTATCACAGGAAATGACTCAATGAGACAGAACAGATCGAGTTGTCTGAAATCTTATTTATGTTATCAGTTTGGACATGAGTTAATCATAAGACTTAAAAAAAAAAACCATTTTATCGTGATTAGCATTCTCGTAATCAAATTATCAAACTAAAAAGAATTATTGAAATTAACAAAATACCTGATTATTTAATATTTATATAAAACTAAAATCTTCAAAATGTAATCGAATCCATCAATAATTTGACTGCCTCACGAGGGAAAAAAAAGTAAAATAACAATCGCATTAATAATCATTAAAAATGATTATAAGAAAAAGTTATTGCAAAAAAATAGTTTTTAATGGGTTATACTATTAACAAATAAATGTTAATTTTGGCATGATGTATGAAAATTTCTCAAAAAAACAAATGTTAATTTTAATTATATCGTTTTTACGAACAAACTTTCCAACAAGTCTCTTATATATTAATCTCACTTTTCAACAAACACTATAGCTTGTTTAGGTCCGTCACCGACTCATATTATCATATACGATCCCACAAAATTTTCACCAAACTCGTCACTTCAACTTTTTCCTATGGGTTTTACTTCTAACGAAAATAAATGGCTCTAATTGATACTATTTTTTCATGTATAAAACATGCAAAATATATATAGTACCAAAAAATTCATGAAAATTGATACTATTTTTTCATGTCCCATTCACATGCACTGTCTGCATTTAGATCTATAAAGTATAAACTAGAAGCTATTTGTTATCAAGTGACAAGTGGCATTCAAATGGTGAAGGATTCTTTTTTTTTTTTTTTTTTTTTTTTTTTNTTTTTTTTTTTTTTTTTTTTTTTTTGTCAACGGTGAAGGATTCTTTTGTGGATATAAGTTAGGATTTAAATCTCCCTTGTTAATCGCTTCTTTGGCTACTGTAAACAGTTTATGTGACAAGAAATTAAACGTTTACATCTTTTAGAGAGATTAGTTTGGATTTTAGCGAAACTATCCCGTTATAAAAAAAGAAAAAAAAAACTAATGACTATTTTCTGATTAAAATAGCATAAGACGAACAAAATTCTAACGAATACGACATAGCGTCTTAGGCAAAGATCCGAAAAATGACAATCATCTAATTTTTGTGGTGACAATTATATGCATAATGCATTTAGTGAAAATCAATAACTAAGCGAAACCACTTACTACTCAAGCTTTCAGCAACTCATGTCTTTTTTGTTAAAGAAAAATGTTTTACATTTTAGAAGATTTCACTTTGTGCTTGTATATTATATATGTATATACATATTTATTATATTCAATACACTGTTCGATACAAAAACAATTATATATATTATATATATTAAAGAGATAATCCAAACTTAAATCTGACTAATTTTTCTAGATAATTAAGTGTAGCTATCAAATAATCTAAAATCTATTCATTGAATTTTCTAATAAATCTAAACTAAATATGGTATCATTTTAACTGTCTAAACGAGAATGAAAGAAATCCGGATGGAGGTTAAACACAAAGAACGCGATAGTTGTTTGTAAATTACAATCACATCTCTATATTATTATTTAAAGAGTCATTTAGAAAAATAAACTATTTTGTAAATTATTACATATTATATCATTACAAATAATAAAAAATAATTGAAATAAGAAATGATATATTATCTTTTAAATTTATTGAAAAATATGGAAAGTATTTGTTTTATATTAAAGATGGTATTTACTATTTAGTTTCTTAATTATTATATTAAAATATTATATT
>PKMM01030498.1:65720-84650 GCA_002933915.1 Eutrema heterophyllum
CATCATCAAGATTTGTGATCATTGTTGTATATGTTGATGACATGAACATCATTGGAACTCAAAAGGAAATTGATGATGCAAGAACTCATATGAAAGAAGAGTTCGAAATGAAAGATCTCGGACAGACAAAATTTTGTCTTAGACTCCAGATAGAGCATTTCCGAGATGGAATATTCATTCATCAATCAAATTATACCAAAAGGATCCTAAAACACTTTTATATGGATAAAGCAAATCCCTTGAGTACCCCGATGGTCAATAGATCGCTCAATGTTGAAAAAGATCTATTTCGACCTTGTGAAGATAACGAGGAAGAGTTAGGTCCTGAAGTACCTTATATGAGCGCCATAAGAGGACTTATGTATCTTGCAAATTGTACCCGACCGGATATAGCATTTGCTATAAATCTACTTGCAAGATATAGTTCGTCACCTACGCGCAGACATTGGAATGAAATAAAACATGTTTTTCGTTATCTTCATGGAACAATTGACTTGGGTTTGTTTTACCCTCAAAACTCCAATTTTGATATAATTGGTCCAATTTTGATTTAATTGGTTTTGCAGATGCATGCTATTTATCAGATCCACATAAAGCTCGATCGCAAACCGGATAATTTTTTACAATTGGGGGTACTGCAATCTCTTGGCGTTCTCAAAAGCAGACTTTGGTTGCCACTTCCTCAAATTATGCAGAAACTATTGCATTTCATGAAGCATTTAGAGAATGTGTGTGGCTCAGATCTATGACTCATCACATACAACAATCAAGTGGTATAGTCACCAATGAGAAGCCAACGATATTGTTCGAAGATAATGCTGCATGTGTCGCTCAACTCAAAGAAGGCTACATCAAGAGTGATAGAACGAAACATATTCCTCCAAGATCTTTCTCTTACACTCGAGAACTCAAGAAGAGTAAAGAAGTCGATATCCAGTACATTCGTTCGTGTGACAATGCAGCAGATCTTTTTACGAAGGCGCTTCCCACTACAACATTCAGAAAACATATTCAAAGTATCGGAATGCGTCATCTACGAGACTTATAAAGAAGAAATTATATCCATCATTTCAAGGGGGAGACTGCACTCTTTTTCCCTTATCATGTTTTTTTTATCCCATTTGAATTTTTCTATGACAAGGTTTTTAATGAGGCAGAACAAGATACACAATATATGGAGTTAATGGTGGTGGTGAATACTCAAGAGGGAGCTTACGTGGTTGTACTCTTTTTACTTTACTACGGTTTTTCCCACTGGGTTTTCATAGAAATGTTTTTAACGAGGCAACAAAGACGTAACGCAAGAGACAATAGTGACACTGGTCTCCAAGGGGATTCGTTCGTGTGACAATGCAGCAGATCTCTTTACGAAGGCGCTTCCCACTACAACATTCAGAAAACATATTCAAAGTATCGGAATGCGTCATCTACGAGACTTATAAAGAAGAAATTATATCCATCATTTCAAGGGGGAGACTGCACTCTTTTTCCCTTATCATGTTTTTTTTATCCCATTTGAATTTTTCTATGACAAGGTTTTTAATGAGGCAGAACAAGATACACAATATATGGAGTTAATGGTGGTGGTGAATACTCAAGGGGGAGTTTACGTGGTTGTACTCTTTTTACTTTACTACGGTTTTTCCCACTGGATTTTCATAGAAATGTTTTTAACGAGGCAACAAAGACGTAACGCAAGAGACAATAGTGACACTGGTCTCCAAGGGGGAGTGTTATGAAAATCAATACCAGAGGTGGCGCACGCAGTTTTCTTATGTGGAGCCCACCGTCACTATACTGCATAGTAACTCCAATTTTCTCTATATATACAAACGCATTCGTTCGTTGTAAAACACACATCAACTTACGAAACAATAAAAAATCTCTATCTCGTCTCTTCTCTTTCTCATGTATCCCTCTCTCTGTGCGGATATAAAATTTTCGTCTTTATTTATATTTATCTTTATGATAAATTTTATTATTTTTTTATAACAAAATCGGCATATTTCTTCATATAAATATATTCAGAAGACGACAAAATTATTTTGTTATTTTTGGAAAGTGGTGCGAGAAGCTTCGTGAAACTCAGGGTAAGTTGCTACTTTTGCTTTTTATTATTTCTATTTCTGACATTTTCTCAATTCCCTAGCAAATTAAAGGCCACTTTAGGAACTGCAAATTTTCTAATATTTTCCTCTTTTAGTTTTTGCTATCGTAATATCTTTTTGTTTTTGTTATTGGATATTGCTATCGTAATATCAATCCCTTGATTATCATATTACGATAACACAAGATGTATTCTACGCATTAAATGATGCAGATATTGTTGAATCCAATGGTGTAGCTCCTGCATGATCCAAACACGTCGGCACCAGTCGAAATCATTAAAAATTGACCCTATGACTATTCAAATAGTTTCTTGAGGGGTCTTAGTTTGTCTAATATTTTGAGGGTTGAAAATGGTTGATAACTAGTACTACTATAAAACAAGATAACTTGATTTACAGTAAAATTTACTTTGTTTTTTTTTTTGCTATAACTGAAAATTACTTTCTAATTTATATGAGATTATTTTATCGTCAAAAACTTTAAAATATCGTTTCACTAATATTGCAGTTAAGCATATTTTAAATAAAACATTTTCTTAGATTCATATTCAAATAAATCATTAACGGATGATTTTTTATTTTTATTTTTTAAATTGTATATAGATGAATTTGAACCTTATAGAAGCTCTGGTTTTTTTTTTTTTTTTTGAAAAATGAGAAGCTCTGAATTTACAGCCAAGTTTTAGGGATGTTTACCTACGTCGATTCCTTCATGTTATTTCTATCAAACTTTTTAACACTTCTTTGAAAATCGAAAACATTTTAAGCAAAAAAAAAAAATCGAAAAGATATTTTAAGGATGTAAGAATGCGCTCATTTGTATAATTTTAAACTAGTTATATCAACGAATCTCACTATATATCAACGAATTGTTTATATATAAACAACTTAATCAGTCTTTTGAATCTTTATAATTTTGAATATTTCAAGAAATCAGCTAGTCTAGCCAGTAGCCACCATTGTAACCTCTAGATTATGGAAAGAAATAAATCTATTATGTACGACATACTTCACTACTGATGGTAAAACTATATGTTTTTGGTAAAAATAAATACTATATGTTTAACCTCGTTATGGTTGATGTAGTTGTCAAGTTGCTGCGAGCTAGGATACATTATAAGGGAGACGTTTTAACACAACAGCCTGAATTATTTAAATAAGCTGTAAGAATATTGGGTTTAAGCATAAAACTCCACTGCCAAAATTCGAAACATTTTATTTATTAAACAAACTTAACTTAAAAGACAAGTATATTAACAGTCAGATATTTTGAGACTGGTATGATATACTCCGTCTGTTTTACAAAAAGTGTCATTTTGACATATTTCACACATATTAAGAAAACTATTAAAAGTTCAATATTACCCCTTACTAATATACTAAACAATTTTTCTCTATCTAATTAATACACTAAAACAATAAGGGTAAAACTGGATTTTTGTTCAAAATTATGCATTGAAAACATAAAACGGCACTATTTGTGAAATAAAAATAAAACTTTAAAATGACATTTTTTGTGAAATAAAAATAAATTCTTAAAATAACATTTTTTGTGAAACGAATAAAGTAATGTTTTACATGTGAAATTTAATAATCCTGATGATATATATACAATATTCGTTTGTATATATTTTATATTTATTTCTCCTAAGTAGGGGACCAACGCTATTTGTTGTATATTCTATGAAACCAAAAGTAAATGGCCAGAGTGAGAGGACCACATATTTCCTTTACATTTTTGTTTTTTTTAATTAAAAAATATCTGCACTGTTCAGATATAAAACCCCAAAATTTATGCAGCCGATATCTTAGACTTAGACCGACAATATTAATTTCTCAATTATATAGGGAAAATCACAAGTAACTAAATTTCCGTAGAGCAAACACACCAATACAATAAACTGAAATTTAAACAATAATAAAATAAAATTGATAACATAATAGCTTTTTAAAAAAAAAAGGGCATTGTTTGAAAGATACAATGTGAAGATACAACTATTAAGAACAAGACATAAAAAAACTAAAGTGAAACTCATGTGAAGCTAATGATCTGAGACTATGGGAAGAAGAGTGATTATGGTTGGAAAAATCTGAACCAAGTAGAAAGGTAGCTTTCAATATATAACAGGCTGATGGGATGAAGAGGGTGCAGAGGATCGCCGCAATTAACTTGACTATGTCATCATGGTCCATACCATACCCGCAAGCTTTGCTCTTATGAGAAGTTGAATTTCCTTGTTCAAAACAATGGTCGGTTTGGAAATAGCGTTGTACAATCTTGAATTTCTTTCTTTTCACAAAAAAATGTACTACAGCTTGAAAGAGAATCTTACAAACCGTCTTCAATTTCTTGTTTCGAGATTCACGTAAGTTTTGAGAGATTACACATTGATAACTTTTGAGTATATTCACGTAATTAAGTTTTGAGTGATTACACATAGATAACTTTCTTAGCCAATATCTGTTAAGTCATTTGGCTATTCCATATTTTGACTGCACTTACTACATTGATTTATATATCAACCACATTCATATTATTTATCGTGCTGAACTAGTGACTGCTTCAGCCGCAATTACTAGAAATATAGCCATTCGCTATAAACAAAAATTCCAAAATTCACAATATAGATAATCTTAGCAACAATGAGATACCTTCAAAATTTTATCCAATTTGGAGGATAAGTTTAAGAGTGTGGAATGGAGAAGACAAACTATTTAAAACTTGTCGTACGTATAAAAAAATTTACAAAAAACGTTATTATTTGGTAAGAAAATAAATAAGATAAAAGGTACGGCTAAGTTTGGCGGTTTGGAGAGTTGAAAAACAAGAAAGAGGAAGAAAAAGATGGAGATTGTGAGAGGACAATGGAAACAAAACATGTGCACGCCTCTCTCTTTCTCTTTCTTCTTCTGAGTTCTTCATTGCATCAAAGATTCAGGTCCCACTTCTATTTTATGTAAAGGCCCCATTTCAAATTTAACCCCCTTTTGCCTTTTTTTATCCTTAAGTTTTCTTAGTTATTCTTTTATGATGTTAGATCCGCACTTTAAAGCAATGTGATAATGAATTTTACTGCCTTCCAAATTACCAACGAAGGTGACAATACAATTTCACTGTATCCATGACGCTTTTCAGCATGAACAATGAAACATTCGAACGGTGTTTCGAATTTTTAAGCAGTTTGAGATGGTTTTGAATCTTTTGATAGTAATAAAATATGGTAAATAGAAAGCAAGGAAAACGTATATTTTTTTGTGTGTTTCGATGTCGTTTATAAGTTTGAGATCAAAAATATTTTTACAGAAAATTGCATCTATTTTTAAAACTTTAAATAAAATTAAAGTCATATATGTTATAACCCTATGTTCGAAAAATCGGACGCTTAGCCGATTAATCGTTCGAAAAAGCGTTCGGCGTTACTAAGTCGCGACGATTTTACCCTAGTCGGTTTAAAAAATCGGACTCTCGATTAATTGTCCGCCTAGACCGATTTTAACCAAATAGTTTTTTAAAATATTGGACCCAAAACTTTCCGAATGAGCTTTAATAAAGAAAATATTGATTTTTTTTGTTGGATTTAGATCTATTTTAGTTTTATAATTAGTTTAAGAAGATTAAACACCAACATCAACATATTTACAACATAAACATTTATGATGTGCACATAAACAATATTTACTTTATAAGAAAGTTACAAATTTTGAATTAGGTGTGAATCTATGAATATTTTTTTAAAAATGGTACAACACAATTTAATCTTGAAAAAAAAACTATGTATAATAAGAATCTATGAATCTTGAAAAAATAATAAAAAACTATCTATAGATTTTTTCTTTCAATGATTTAATTAATATGACATCATATGTTTATTTTTTCATTTTATAAATAAAATAATAAATAAAAGTCTAAAAACAAATTTCTCATTAATCCCCAATATTTTTGTTAGGCCCATCTCGACTGTTTGATTAGTGCTAACGAAATTTTGAAAATTAGTTATAACACTATGTTGTAAGAAAATAATGATTTATGGTGAAAAAAAAAATAAAAAAAAATAATCGAACTATAGTCTAACTCTAGCTCCAAATCAATTTGACTGGTTGACTCGTACCTCTCCGTCAACGATTTTTTGGAACATCATTAGTGGAAAAATTATGATAAAAGAAAATTAGAATCCCTTTGGAAAAAAATTCAACAATTTTTTTGACATGACAGATACTTTGAAATAAATAGAGTTCAGTTTTCTTCAACTTAAATAGTATTACCGTTTTTTTGGTGGTTTTCACGTGAGATAGTTAAAAAATTAAAAAAAAACAAGAGTGGGCTTTTAATTTGGGCCCACACCGTGGCAGTAGCAGGCTGAGAGAGTATGGGTCCCACAACGCCCATGATCCCAAAATTTCCAAAGAAAATGGAGACAGCTTCTGTGTTTATCCGAAAGCCACCCTCACGCTTTGGATTATCTTCATTGGTATTTTATTCATTTATTAAAATTGTATCCTTCTATTTTATTGAAAAGATAATTATTTACAGATAAAATGAAATGGTGAAAAAAAATGCAGTGCTCGACAAAGGTCCACACATTTGTCTGTATTTTATCTATTCAATATTCATAGGTCACCACAATTACAATACGACAATTTCGATAGTTAGTTTGAGGATTCGATTATTTTGATATGATTTATAGCTTTGCATAAAAAGTATGAGTTAGGTATAAAAAATTACATCCGGTTGATTTTTTGTTTTTAATGAATCAAATGAAGATAATACCAATTAAATGATGTATTTGTAAGAGAAAACAAAAGAAAAAGAGAAACATTATTCATTTTAAACGAAAAAGAAAGAAGAAAGAAAGATTTACAAGTTTTCAAGGCAATGTGCCAAGGTATGTTTTGGTGAGCTAAACCTGCTCACAAGGCTTTCACTATGCATATAATCTGAGTATAAGAAACCAGATAGAGATCTACACCAAGAGATTACACCAAAGAGAGGAAGAAGAAAAGCTATGAAGAAGATAAGCTATTCTCTTACTCTATTCTCTCTCTAGATTCTCTATTCTGCTTGTCACTCTACGCACACACCTGAGCAGTCGTCAATATTCCTTTTGTACCAGGTCCAGCTCAGCTCACATCAAGCTCATGATTTTCCCATTCACGTAACAAACCTTATCACCAAGGTTCAACGCATGAAGACATGCTGACCAACAAAACGACATTGCTCTTGTGTTTAGCTCACTTTTGGGCTTGACCAAGCTTCTTTCCGTATGGGCCTATGTCTGCACATAACCGGCCTAACAAAGCTTCAGCCCAAAACCTGAAATGTGGATCGCATCTCACATTCTCCACCTCGATCCTCATTCAGACCAAACATGAACTCTTCGCATCTTCTGTCTTATGTCTCGACACGCCGCTGAAACCCTAGCTCTTCACCGAGCTAGATCCAACTTCATCTCTGAGCTAGATTCAACTCCATCTCCGAGCTAGATTCAGTCTCTAAGCACCCTCAGACGACTTCTTGCTTCTTCAAACTTAGTCACCGGCACCGGCTTCGTAAGAATATCCACCGGATTTGACTTCGTATCGATCTTCGAGACCACAAGATCTCCATCTGCAATCACATCCCTGATGAAGTAGTAACGAGTCTGGATGTGCTTTGTCCTCTCGTGAAAGACACTGTTCTTGGCGAGGCAAATTGCGCTCAGCGAGTCACATAAGATCTCGACTGTCTTCTGAGGAAAACCCAACTCGCTGGTAATTCTCTTTAACCACAAAGCTTCTTTAGTTGCTTCGGCTAAAGCCATGAACTCTGCTTCCGTCGTTGACAGTGCTACGATCTGTTGCAGGCCTGAGGGCTAGCTCACCATGTTGCCTCCAACCTGAAAAGTGTACCCAGTAATCGATCTCCTTCGATCAAGGTCAGTAGCGTAGTCACTGTCACAGTAGCCTCTAATTTCAAACTCCTATGATTTTGTAAATGTCATCTTGCAATCTGAACTTTCCTTTAAGTATCATAGAACCCATTTAACCGCATTCTAGTGTTCTTTGTTAGGAGCACTCATGAAGTGACTCACCAGTCCCACCGCGTGTGCTATATCCGGACGTGACCCAACCATGGCGTACATTAGACTACCGAGAGCACTGGAGTAAGGTATTTTCCTCATCTGCATCTCAGTTTCAACCTTTTCTTCTGCTCTAGTACTAGCTAAATGACACCCGATAGGGGTTTGCACTGTCTTCAAATTAGTAGCATCAAATTTTTTAATAACATTCTCAATGTAAGACTCCTAAGACAAGTGGAGAATACCTTTACTTCTGTCTCTAATGATATCCATGCCTAGGATCCTCCTGGCAGGGTCCTAGGTCATTCATTTCAAACTCACGGTTCAATAAATCCTTAACCCTTAGAATTTCTGATAAGCTCAAAAGTAATACCCTAGATGTACTAGCAGCTATGTCGTTGTAGTACTTAGGGGTCGAATCCACATAGACTCAAGATCACACAATAAACTATATAAGTTTGAATTAAGCTAAGTAAAATAAAAAAGAATAAGAAATAAAACAAAGCAAACAGATCTAGTGAGAATTTGATGGAGGTAAAAACTAAGCTTAAGGAATTTTGCAGAGATTCAAGAAAAGCATATGGATAGANTCTAGAACTCAGAACACTACACCAAATCAACCAACTTTTGCTGCACTAATTATTATGTTTAAGAAGTTAAGAAACCAAATTTCTTTGCGAAACCTAGACAACTAAACATGCAATAAGCTCAGGTCTGATTTGTTCACAATTCTCTCTAGCCAAATTTCTTTGCACTAAACATAATTGCTCATCTAAGTCTTTCAAGTTAATTAACCAACTTTCGTTGAGAGAACTAACCTATGATCTTAATTCTAGGTAGCTAATCTAGGACAAGCTTTAAGAACTACTTAGATGAAGAACTCAATAAGATGAATCTCTAGATAGTTTAACCAATTTAACAAATCATGAAGAGCTCTTTGAAAAACCCTAAACTTAACTAGCAAATTACTCAGACATGATCAATGGAACAGAAATCATAGATGAATAGAATTGCATAAAAGAAATCAATAAGAAACAAAGGGGTTCAGAATTGTCTCCCCAAAAGCCCTCAAAACCAATATCTCTCAAAGTATGAAGAATAGTAATCGCTTTTCCAAAATAGGTGGCTGAAAAACCTAATTATAAGCTAAAACACGTTTTGGGGCTTCTTGTAAATAATAAAGACTTCTGGACCAAAGTGCAATTTCTTCAGATAAGGAAAAAGTCATGTTTCCTTTCTTTATGTCGTCGGTATCGACCGACACCAGGTGGTATCGCTCGACACAAGGACCATAAATCGAGCTTCACAGCTACATGATCCTTGCTTAGCTCCAAAATGCTCCAGAATGCTTCAATATCTCCAATTAAGCTCCAAACGTACCAAAACCTGAAAAGACTCAAAAAGACTCCAAAAATACTAGAAAGACTCTATAAATAAGACATATATCATGGTTAAAAACGGGTAAAAACCATGATATATCAATTTCCTTCAAATCCTTAGCTGCCACCAACATATCATCCACGTAAAGCAGTAGATACACAAAACTTCCATCACCATAAGCTTTAAAATACACACAAGTATCCAATTGGCTCCTTGAAAACTTATGTGCTTTCATGAACTGATTAATCCTTAGATTCCACTGACGAGGAGACTGCTTAAAACCATACAGAGATCTCTGTAGTAAGCATACTGATAAGCTCAAAATTAATACCCTAAAGTACTAACAGCTGTAGTTGCAGTATATTAGGGGTCGAACCACATAGACTCAAGAAATCACACAATAGACCAAACAGATTCAAATTAAGCTAAGTAAACAATGGAAGTAAAAACAAAGACGTAAATTAAACTGTTGTAAATTCGATGGAGGAAAGATAGGTTCAGGGTATTTCTCAGGAAATCAAAGAATGCAGATAAACTAACTAGTCAGGGTTCAGGTTATGCACGGTTCTTGAACTCAAATCACTAAGCTATAATTAACCAACTGTCGTTGCGAGAATTATCTAAGTCTAAATCTTAGAATCCCAAATCTCTTTGCAAATCCTAAAGATCTAAACCGGCTTTAAAGTTCAGGTTTGATATGTTCACAAAACAACTAAACCAAATCTCTTTGCGGATAGCTATTTTGCTCACCCTAAGTTCTGTCAGATTATCAATTGCACTGTCGTGCCTAATCGATTAACCTAAGATCTAAGTTACAGATTCGTCAACCTAGAGTTAGCTTTGAGAATAACCTAAGGTGAAGAACTAATTCAGATTATGAATCCTAACCAATCAATTACCAGCACTCAATGAAATCCTTTATGAGAAAACCCTAAACCTAAAGTGAATCTACTCAGACATGATTAATGGAACAGAAATCATAGATGAATAGAATTGCATAGAAGAAATCAATAAGAAACAAAGGGTTCAAAATCGTCTCCCAAAAACCCTGTAACAAATCTCTCTCAAAGTATGAAGAATAAAATAAAGCTTAACCAACAAAAGTGGTTGAAAAACCTAATTATAATGCTAAAACACGTTTTGTGGCTTCTTGTAATTATTAAAGTCTTCTTGGCCAAGGTGCAATTTCATCAGACTTGTAAAAATTCGCGTTTCCTTTTCCATGGACGACGGTATCGACCGATACCATAAGTGGTATCGATTGATACACGGGCAGTGAGTCACGTTCCTTCCTTCATGGTGTCAATATCGATCGACACCAGGTGGTGTCGGTCGATAAAAGGGCTTCAAATCGGCTGTCCCAGCTGCACGATCTCTGCTTTGCTCCAAAAAGCTCCAGAATGCTTCAATATCTCCAATTATGCTCCAAACGTGCCTAGAACCTGAAAAGACACTAAAAGACTACAAAAACACTAGAAAGACTCTAAAAACAAGACCTATATCATGGTTACAAAGGGATAAAAACCATGATATATCACATACCTTGTTACCTTTAGAATATCCCTTAGGTTGTTCCATAAGAATCCTTTCATCCAAATTACCATGTAGAAAAGACATTTTCACATCTAACTGTTCCAACTCAAGATCCATGTTAACCACCATAGATAGAACCAGTCTAATCGTATTGTGCTTAACAACATGTGAAAACACTTCATGATAATCAATACCCTCAATCTGAGAAAACCCTTTTGCAATAAGTCTGACCTTAAATCTTGGTTCTTCCAATCCTGGGATTCCATGTTTGAGCTTGAAAACCCACTTACAACCAATAGTTCTCTGTTTTTCTGGCCTATCAATGAGCTTCCATGTGAAATTCTTGTCTAGAGAATCTATTTCTTCATCAGTAGCTCCCAACCATTTATCTCTGTTAACTCCTTCCATAGCTTCTTGAAAAGACTTTGGTTATTCAACCTCAATCAATTCTGCTACACTTAGAGCATAGGCTGCCACGTCTCTATCATCAAATCTGCTTGGAGGTTTAACGTTCACTCTTCTTTCTCTATCTATGGCTAAGAGATAATCACTTAGTTCAAGTGATGAATCTTCTGATCCAGATTCTTCTTCCTCTGAATCCTCAACTACTTCTGATTCTGAGACAGCTCCTCCTTCACATGAAGTCTCACCTTCCCCTGAAACTCCACATCCACCTGAAGCTTCTCCTTGAATCACATCATTACTATCATATTCCCTGATCTGAAATGAAACTTTTTCCTTTCCTTTTCCTGTCTGACCAGTGACAGTAGTCTTCTTTCCAATATCCTTGAAGAGTGTATATTCCCAGAAAACCACATCTCGGCTAACAATGCATTTCTTGTCTTCATAACTCCATATCCTGTAACCTTTGACTCCTTGTGGATATTCCATAAAGACACCCTTCTTAGCCATTGGCTTTAGTTTACCATGATCAACATGATAATATGCCAAACATCCAAACCTCTTCATATGTGAATAATCTGGTTTTACACCAGTCCAAACTTGCTCTGGAATTTCCAACCCGAGAGGAACAGATGGTGACCTGTTAATCATATAAACTACTGTAGATGCAGCCTCTGCCCAGAATGCTTCACCCAATCATGTTTCACTTAGTAGACTCCTCACCTTTTCCAGTACAGTCCTATTCAACCTCTCAGCCACACCATTCTGTTGAGGAGTGTATGGGCAAGTCTTATGCCCTAGAATTCCATGAGCCTTGCAGTGATCATCAAACATTCTGTTACAATACTCCAGCCCATTCTCAGTTCTTAAAGCTTTAAGTATCTTTCCACTTTGATTTTCCACAAACGTCTTCCACTCAACAAACTTACTGAATGTTTCATCTTTAGTTCTGAGAAAATAGAGCCACACCTTCCTTGAGAAATCATCCACAAATGAAATATAATATTGACATTTTGACAAACTCGGTGTAACATTTGGAGAACCCCACATATCAGAATGAACATACTACAATTTCTCCTTTGAAATATGTTTTCCCCTTTGATAAGACAGCTTGTGAGACTTCCCAAGAATACAAAATTCACACTGCTTTAGGTCCGCAATATGATCAGTTTTTTAAAAACTCCTTCTTGACTAAAACCTGTAATCCTTTGCAGTCATATGTCCCAATCTGTTGTGCCACAGTATTGTCTTATCATCTGCTTTAACTGATGCATTACCATCAAGAATATAGAGAGTATCCTGGTAATTTCTTGCGAGAACTTCCCTTTCTTTGTAGAACACTTGTAGTCTGAATTTTTTTGACTGAAATCAACAGCCTTGTGACTCCAACTATCCCAATGAGATTAGGTTCCTCTTAGCTGTAGGAGAATACCTCACCTTAGTTAATATAACAGTTGAGTTGTTATTATTAACTATCTTCAAACTTTGTATAGCCGTGACAACACAGTGAGTATCATTTCCCATCAAGATCTTTCCACCATCAATATTTTCCACGTCAAACAAAAGATCTTTTCTGTATGTTAAATGATACGAGCATCCTGAGTCAAGTACCCAACCATCCCTAGAATGAACAGATGCAGTTAATACTAATGGTTCATCATCCAGAATTTGTCCAACATTTGCTTGAGCATTGCTAGACTGACCTCTTTTTGGACAGTCCTTTCTGAAATGACATTCGTCCCCACAAATCCAGCAAGCTCTTTTGTTTTTAGTCTTTGCTTTGCCTTTACCCTGTTGATTACTCTTAGTATTAACTTTCTTCCCAGTCTGTGCCTTAGACTGAATGTAGAGGCCTTCACTACTTGATTTTGAAGTTTGCATCCCCTTCTGCTTCATTTCAGTCTCTAGAGAATAAGCTGATGTAGTTACTTCTTTTAGAGTAATAGTATGTTCACCTCTGTACTTGAGTGTGTGAACTATTTGAGCAAACTGTGAGGGCAAGCCGTTTAGAAGTATTACGGCTTGGTCTTCATCACTCAGTTCCACATCTAGACTTGCAAGATATGAGACAAGCTTGTTGAAGATGTCCAAATTCTTTTCTAGATTCTTTCCCTCCTCCATCTTGAAGCTGTAGAACCTCTGTTTCAAGTAGAACCTGTTAGGTAATGATTTATCCTGGTACTAGGATTCAAGAGAATCCCACATGGCTTGAGCAGTCTTGTGCTTCAAGCCAACCTTCCTTAGCACCATATCAGTCAGACGCATACTCAACATATTCCTAACCCTACGATCCCTCTCCAACCTTTTAGGGTCAGTTTTAACCTCTTCACCTCCAGTCCCCTTTCCTTTAGGATCAACTGGTGTAGATGATGATGTCTCACCACCAATTGTTAGAACTGAATCGAGTCCAAGGATATTTAGCTGAGCTAGAACTCTATGCTTCCAGATAGTGTAATCACCTTCCCCATCAAAATTTTCAACCTCCCACCTTCCCTGTGTAGGCTCAACCATCCTGTTTCACCATATCTGATATTGAAACCCAAGAACCCAGAAATATCCAAGCAAGAATAACCAATACCCAGAGAATACCAGCAACACAACACGCAGAGAAAACTCAAGTGTAGATCATATGAGAAAACCGTAAAACCAGTAGATCCAGATGAGAAATACCTGACCCAGAAACCAGGTGATGGATCCGATACATGCTGAGTCTTTCTCCTCCAAATCCAGAAAACCAGAAACCATATTTGACAGCTCCAACCTAGAGCTCTGATACCACTTGTTGTGTTTTCATCCTTTGTTTTAGCTATAGTTTTACTTGTTCATTTATCTAACTCTTTACTCTGTTTGTGATTGTTATTTATGCAAGAAGAAAGAAGAAAGAGACACGAGATTTACAAGTTCCCAAGGCAATGTGCCAAGGTACGTCTGGGTGAGCTAAACCTGCTCACAATGCTTTCACTATGCGTATAATCTGAGTACAAGAAACCAGATAGAGATCTACACCAAGAGATTACACCAAGGAGAGAAAGAAGATAAGCTATTCTCTTACTCTACCCTCTCTCTAGATCCTCTATTCTGCTTGTCACTCTACGCACACACCTGAGCAGTCGTCAATATTCCTCTTGTACCAGGTCCAGCTAAACTCACAGCAAGCTCATGCTTTTCCCATTCACGTAACAAACCTTATCACCAAGGTTCAATGCATGAAGACATGTTGACCAACAAAACGACACTGCTCTTGTGTTTAGCTCACTTCTGGGCTTGACCAAGCTTCTTTCTGTATGGGCCTCTGCCTGCCCATAACCGGCCCAACAAAGCTTCACCCCAAAACCTGAAATGTGGATTGCATCTCACACAAACGATCTTATTTTGGTAAAATTGAATTACCAATTGATAATAAAAAAAATTGTTAGAAGTTTGAAGTTCGAACACTGCCATAAGAGTCATAAGACTAAACTTTAGGCAACAAATTCTCATTTTTTTACTGGGTTTGAATTTCTAAGTTTTACTTGACTGACTATTCCTTATATTTTGTGCTTTCCTTTGGCAATTATCTACACTACTATAATCATACATAATGTTCAAATACTTAATTTTCATATATTTGTACAAAGATATTTTAATATGCAGACCCAACTATTTATAGGTTGAATTGTCTTTTCACAAGATTTTGTTTTTAAATTCACCATGAAATTTACAAGTGTTATACCATAGAGTCCAGAAAAAAGTAAAAAACTGTTTGCAACCGTAGAAATTTGAACCAAAAACTATCCAATTTATACTACTAACAAATCACCACAATAAAATAACATCTCGTAACACACACCAATATCGATATAACCAGCTAGTTGTGGCAAGAGGTTTGGTTTTTAAATATTGTTCAGTTTGGTGAAATTTACGGATATGAACATATATTAAATATCTTGAAAATTAAGATAATCAATTCTGCTCTTACTCAAACATATGCATCTGGTACTTTTATCATAACATTTGAGTTATTATAGGGTTGAGAGACCAGATAAATGATAAGCCAAAATATTTTAGTTATTCTAGGGTCGAGACTTGAGAAATAACAGATAAATGATAAGCCAAGAAGTATCAACTTGGTTCCGCTTCATTCAACTCTAATCATCTCCCTATACTTTAATTTGATGTATTCATTCCTTGTCTATCACGTGTTTGTTGCTCTTCTCTCTCACTTTCTTCTGTTGTATGTGCTCCAATTGTAGACTTAAAATGATGTTTTGTAAAAAGGAAAGAAAAGAAGATAAAACTTTTGAGATTAGTTTTATCTCCAAAATTAAACAAAACAAAAACAGAATTCAAATGACAAGAACACCCACTCGTAATGAGTATTCAAAGAACACCGGTTCACTTACAATATTTGTCTAATGACTAATGGACAAAAAGGGAATTTGGGAACATGATCATATGATTTTATGAGTCATAAGCTTAATAGTAACACGATATGGGGTCCACCTTCAAATCTACCAAAGGAAACCACTCTATAGCAGCTATATATGTAACCTAAAATCTTGGTTGGGTAAAAAGAATAGTCTCAACATATATACCTTAGATTAGTTGGACTTTTATTGATTTACACAATCAATGTGCTTAGAGTCAGAAGTACAAATATTTTCTTATCGAGAGTGGAATACAATTCATATATCTTATGAAAATTATCCATTATAAATAATACTAGATAAACAACTGTTTCGTCTTCCCAAAAACCTTAAAGATTAGTCTGGAATTCATTCCAAGATTTTCTAATTCATTCTGTAACATGTTATACATACAAGATTCAAGTTTTTATAAAATTTATTGTTTATAAAACACATAATAAACTTATTTTCTGATTAATCTTTAAGAAACCGATTGAATTATGAATATCAAGGCTGTTCGGATAGTTTGAAAGACATATCCACTCTTAATGAGTAGTTTTAGAACACACCGGTTCACTCACAAGATTGTCTAATGGACAAAAAAGGTATTTGTGGACATGATCATATGATTTATGAGTCGTAAGTGGGATGTAAAAATGGGTTTATATTCAAAGGGTTAGCCCAGCTCTATGTAATAAATTTAAACCTAAACCATGTAATTTGAAACAGGGCTAAAAACGGGCCATTAAATTTAAGCCCCGGGTTTGACAGAGCTTAAAATTAACTCTTGTTTCTCAATAAACTTCTTATCATCAATTCATCGATTCATCATTAGGGATGTTAATATGGGTTTTTGAGCCCAGCCCGACCTGGCCCTAAATTAGCCCGGTCCTGAATTAGCCCTAACCCAGTTTTAGTCCTAACATTTAAAAAAAACAGGGTTAAACCCTAACCCAGTTTTAGCCCACCCATTTAAGCAAAACATATGCTGTTTCTCTTAACTTATTTCACAAAAAGAGATCAATGAAGACTGTATTTTTTTAAAAACACTGAGTTAACGTAAATACAAATATACGATGATAATTTACTTGTTTTATCTGAATAAAAATATTTTTTATACTAGTAACTAATATCATATTTAAAAGTAAAAACTTTAATATCCCACAAAAAACACAAACAAAGCTTCAAGATCTTAGCCTTCGTTCTCTCTCACATTCTCTGAAAAGTGAAAACATGACATCTTAGTATAATATGTGAAATATGAAAACATATAATAGGATATCTCATAAACATATCACTAACCTTATTCATATGTTTGAATCCCCAATTTCTGAGCTACATGCTTTCTTAGTAGCATCTTCATCTTCATTATCAAAGTAATCAACAATATCTCCTGCAATTCAAAGATATAAATTATTCACTTAATTTTGAAACATATAAACTAATCTTAAATTTTTTTATCTTCAAACTCAGCAAAGCCACGAAGCCAGTTTCGAGTGCAAATTAATGCTTGCACATTTTTTGGAAGGAGGCGGTTTCTAAAGGAATTCAACACCCGGCCTCCAACACTCAATGCGGACTCTGATGCGACGGTAGTGATAGGAATACTAAAAACATCACACGCGAGAGAAGCTAAATCACCATACCGCTGCTGGTTGTCTTTCCAATAGTTTAAAACCTCCATGTCTGAAAAAGATGTAATCTCTACCTTGGGATCTTTCAAATAGATATCCAAATTTGTTTTTGTGTTGTCTGAACCAGATTTGAGACACCTTTCAAGCTCAAGTAGATCATGTATATAAAGATTCAAACTAAATTAGATATATATGATATGATTTCTAAACTTAGTATAATGTAAGAATGAACAAGATACTTACATTCGAATCATCTTCAAGTGGTGATTCTGTAAGCAGTTCATCTGGAGTTTGTTGTGATGAAAACTTGGAAGAAGAACTTCCCAAAGACTTGGTGTTATATTCTTCATAGAGCAAAACCAAATTCTCCCTCACAACTTCAACTTTTTTCTCAGAGTACTTGGATCCAATTTATCATAGGCTACCTTAAGCATTTCCAACTTGAACCTCGGATCCAATACTGCTCCCATAGATAAAACAACACAGTATTCATCCCAATACTTTGTAAACTTACTTTGCATATCCAAAGCCATTAATCTCACATCATTATCATCACACCTTGCATATTTCTTCAGCAACAACTCAATCTTTTACACTTGTATGAAATAAACATTGGCTATAGGATATTTCACTCCTGAGAAGTATGCGGTGATTGTACTAAATGGTTTCAAAAAGTCCCGAATTTTTTCACCTTTATCCCACTTTTCTTCAGAAGGCAATGACTTGTAATTTCTATCATACAGATGATGCAGATGACTCATAAGCATGATATTAACACGATATTGGGGTCCACCTTCGAATCTACCAGAGCCCAGAGGAACAACTTTATAGCTATATAACCTAACAATCTTGGTTCGGTAAAAAAGAATAGTCTCAACATATCTTTGATTAGATGGAGTTTTATCGATTCACATAATGTGCTTTGGAAAAGTGACAGATCTAAAAAAATCATTCTTTTATTTAGATGTATTTTTTTTTAATAACCAAAAGATGATCCTTAGTATTATTGAAATCATTAATCATTAAGAATATTATACAAACAAACAATCGTCATTAAAATACATAAAATGAATCGATATAAGAAATTAGCAAATAAGCACATGCAAAACAGAAATTACAACTGTCTGGTTTTTCTTTTACATATGATGAAAGTTTATCATATTTCTTGTGTAAGTGAAATAAAGTTGAATACAAACTATACTTAATGTTTTATAATCATATACATGGTTCATCTAATTATCGGGATTCTTCATCAAAATATACCAAATGTTTGTGATTGTCCCAAGCAATCAAATGAATTATCGTTTGTTTCAAATCTAATGCATCCGACTCATGTAAGAAAAGCCTCTATATATCTATTTTTGGGCACAAACACTCTCCAATCTCCAAATTAAATAGTTGTTTGACTGATGGACTTATATATATATATATA
>PKMM01030498.1:88267-286431 GCA_002933915.1 Eutrema heterophyllum
GTATACCCTCTAGCAACTCGAGGAATTTGCACTTACCATCTGTATAAGAACATACTGCAAAGGTTTAGAGGTGGTGAATCATTTCGGCTGGTTAAAAAAGCGGCAAATGCTTATAGAATGAATGAGTTCAACTACTATTTTGAAGAGATTCGCCATGTCAACCCTGCACTTCACGCATATTTGGTAAAGGCTGATGTACGGTACTGGACGCGAGTTTATTTTGCTGGAGATAGGTACAACTTCACTACAACTAACATAGCTGAGTCAATTAACAAAGTATTATCTGATGCTAGAAGCTTGCCTATTATGCAACTCATAGATGCAATAAGGTCAATGTTGACAAGATGGTTTGCAGAGCGGCGTAAAGCTGCGGGACAAATGAAAACTGTCCTAACTCGTGGCGTAGAGAAAATGCTAGCGGTAAACATACTAATCATGATATACTTATTATTGTGGTGATGACATTTGTTAAGGATTAAGATTCACATAATCGCTTATATAGGGGCGCGTGGAAAGGTGTAGGGATCTAACAGTCCAAGAGATTGATGCCCACCAATTTGAAGTTACTTATGGAGCATATGTTAATGTTGTCAATTTGACTGCGAAGAAGTGTACATGTCGTATGTTTGACATCGACAAGATACCGTGTGTACATGCTATTGCGGCTGCAGAGGCTAATAAAAAGTCACCGATACGGCTATGTCATCAATACTATACCACGAGCTACCTCAGTAACGCATACGCGGCATCGATAAGCCCTAGGGATAGAGTATCACCTGTTCCAGCAGAGGTCGAAGCGAAGCTATGCCTACCTCCCTCGGTACGGCAACCTCCAGGAAGGCCAAAGAAGTCAAGATATAAATCAGCGTTGGAAATGGCATTGCAGAAGAAAGTGCCTCGAAAACTTCCTACATGCTCAAAATGTGGTCAAACGGGCCATAATGTAAGGACATGTTCTTCTTAGAGTTGTTTTGCTAAAACGCAGACTTGTTACATATCAGGGTAGACTTATATTGTCCATTGTTTTTAAATTAGCTATATGGAAAACAAGTCTGCGCTCAAATGCTATATATAAACGCAGACTTGTTACATTTGAGGGTAGACTTATGTTATCCATTGTTGTTAAATTCGCTATATGGTTAATAAGTCTACGCTGAAGTATTAAATAAGTCTACGATGAAATATACTATAAGCCTATGCTGAAGTATTAAATAAATCTACATTATCACCTGATTAAGCAGGATCAAGGATAAGGCAATTAGGCCTTTACAAAAAAAGAGTCAGGCAACCTAATGACATACTAATTCTTGCTCAAAATGCGCAAATTAGTATCTCATTACATGAGTTTTGCACCAAAGGCACTAATTAGACTACAAGTACAGAGAATCGAAAGGTTGCCTCAGAAGAATAGTGTTTGGCAATTACAATTACTTTGCTGCTTCAAAACAAATTAGTACTTACGCAAAAGGCAGCGACCACATAATTCCCTCTATGGCTGTGAGTCGTTGAGTAGTAACAAACGGTCAGTATTGTTGCCTCGAGGATTAGGATCAGACATTTCGTTGTAAGTGTCGGGGACCTCGTCGAATATCTCAACTGCAAGCTTCATTCTAATAAATGGCATGGTCTTATCGGATATCCCTTCAAAAGAGTACCCTAGAGCAAGGCACTCAATAAACTTCAACGTATAGACATTGGACTTAATCCTGTAAATTGTGTACTGCTTGAGAGTGATTTCCTTCTTTTTTGCAGGTGGAGCAACAGCTCTAAGCATATACGGAATCATTCTCGCATACGGCTTCACCTGGTCGATAATCTCCTTGTCACTATTGGCGCTTATGATGCTATCATAAACATCAATGTGTCTCCTTACGAAGTTAACATGAACAGCTATCCAATGCCGATTGTTAATGATGTGCGCAAAGTACAGATGATTGACATCCTCCACCCATTTTTTGTTTGTTATTGCGTAGTAAGGGTAAGCGCCGTTCATTACCTCAACATATGTTTCGCGGAACATAAAGTTCTTCGGATTGATGGCAAATGGCTTATAGTCGTGATGCCAAGAATTAACCCAACATTGGTCAAGGAAAGCAATCCTGCTGCTGAAGAAAGGAGTTGGGTCCCGCAAAGATCTTTTCCTCAGCAAATGTTGAAAAGATGACATGTGCTGAAAAAAAAGGAATCAGGTTAAAGATAATAAGTCTACACTAATGGAAAATATGTCTACCTTAATGTAAGATTTATCTACCATTAAGTCTACACTTACATATAACAAGTCTACTATAATGGCAAATATGTCTACATTAATGTAAGATTTATCTACCATTAAGTCTACACTTACAGATAACAAGTCTACTCTAATGGTAAATATGTCATAACGAACATATCAATAAGTCTACGACCATGTCAAACGATATCTAATAAGTCTCCTAAAACGTTCTCATAAGTCTACGAAGAAGTCATAACAACATAAAAAATTCCAACTGAGTTTTAGGGCTTACGCATTCACCCAACCATCCATATTTCGAGTCGTCCTTAGGCCAGTGTTCCTTTGGAGTCAGCAGTCTTTTGTAGAAGTTTGTCCCTGGTTGGAAAGATCCAATAGGATTCTCCCTTAAATTAGGTAGACATTTACAACACGTTAGTTGAAAGAACGGAAATCAATTATTAAAGCGTTAATATAAAACGAAATAAATGGCTTACTCATCTTCTTGAATCCTCTCCATCAATTGTCTCATTTTAGACAGATTTATAGACCCAAACGGATCATATACTTTAAGAGATTGCAATACACCTTTCATCACGCGCGTCACTGCTGAATTTACAAGATAAGGAGACAATAGGGGAGGGGCCTTCTGCGTTTTTTGCTTCTCCACGGGTGTATCAACAACAGCTAGAGTACCTACAAGTGCATCCAAAGCCATGTCCACTTTCTTGCATTTTTCCCGCTCTAAGGAGTTGGATAATGTAGAATATGAATCAGGTTTTTTCATTGTTGCATCAGCTTTCGCCACTTCCTCTGTTATGTCGATCAAGTCGTATGTTTCATTATAAGCAGGGAAATCTTTATCTTTTGCAACAGCTTTTGCAGTTCTCACAACACACTGCGTAGGAAAACCATCCGATGTCTGCTTCTCCATAACCATCCACGACTGTTTCAAAGACAACAACATTCAGAAAATAAGTCCCAAGAACGTATACTGAAAACATACAATAATAAGTCTGCATTAACTACAATTATTTGAGGACTACTAAGTCTACACTTACAGATAATAAGTCTACTCTCTTGGCAAATATGTCTACCTTAATGTAAGATTTGTCTACCATTAAGTCTACACTAATAGATAATAAGTCTACTCTAATGGATAATAAGTCTACACTAATGGATATTTGGTGTACCATAATGGAAATTTTGTTTCCTATAAAGTTTGCGAAAACTAGTAACAATAAGTCTACAAATTGCAATGACAAAAAGATTCGGAAACACTTCATTATTGTACGAAATAACAAGTTCACCACAACACACAAACAAACTGAATCAACAAGGTTTCTTTGGAAAACAACTATATCGAAAAGTCTGCTATAAAACGGAAATTCAAATCATATCGGATCCTTGCTATTTCCGTCATCATTCAGACTGCCACTGGAGTGAACTACTTCTTTGGATGCAATTTTCTCCACATCTTTCAACAGCTTTACTTCATTCTGGACCTGATCAATTTTCCCATCAACCTTAGTCTCCATTGAAAACATTTTCTGGTCAACTTCTCCCTTCAAGTTAGCAATTGATGTGGTCAAATTGCTATCCATAGACTCCACTTTGCTTGACAATGCTTCGAGAAGTTTCATAATCCCCTCCGCCATGCCATCACTCTGTATGGATGATGCTGTCACCGATGCTGTCACCTTTTCAGCGGAAGGGTTTCTACGAACCTACAAATTTGGAATTATATGTTAGTAAGTATTTTGTATATGACAAATCTACATATGTCTACTCTAATGGCAAATATGTCTACCTTAATGTAAAATATATCTACCAATAAATCTACAATTACAAATAACAAGTCTACTCTAATGGCAAATATGTCTACCTTAATGTAAGATATATCTACCATTAAGTCTACACTTACAGATAACAAGTCTACTCTACTGGCAAATATGTCTACCTTAATGTAAGATATATCTACCATTAAGTCTACACTTACAGATAACAAGTCTACTCTCTTGGCAAATATGTCTACCTTAATGTAAGATATATCTACCAATAAGTTTACAATTACATATAACAAATCTACAATAATTAGAACATTACACTCACCTTTGTGACTTTGTCCCTTTCTTTGATAATCGTTTCATCTTTCCGTTTATTGTTTTTCACAGCATTCTTTGGCGTACGAGCAACCCTTTCTTCAACAAAGTCATCGTCACCTTCTGCAAGAGGTTCTTTAGGCTTACCCTTCTTTTTCACTTCANACTTCTTTGGATGCAATTTTCTCCACATCTTTCAACAGCTTTACTTCATTCCGGACCTGATCAATTTTCCCATCAACCTTAGCCTCCATTGAAAGCATTTTCTGGTCAACTTCTCCCTTCAAGTTAGCAATTGATGTGGTCAAATTGCTATCCATAGACTCCACTTTGCTTGACAATGCTTCGAGAAGTTTCATAATCCCCTCCGCCATGCCATCACTCTGTATGGATGATGCTGTCACCGATGCTGTCACCTTTTCAGCGGAAGGGTTTCTACGAACCTACAAATTTGGAATTATATGTTAGTAAGTATTTTGTATATGACAAATCTACATATGTCTACTCTAATGGCAAATATGTCTACCTTAATGTAAGATATATCTACCAATAAATCTACAATTACAAATAACAAGTCTACTCTAATGGCAAATATGTCTACCTTAATGTAAGATATATCTACTATTAAGTCTACACTTACAGATAACAAGTCTACTCTACTGGCAAATATGTCTACCTTAATGTAAGATATATCTACCATTAAGTCTACACTTACAGATAACAAGTCTACTCTTTTGGCAAATATGTCTACCTTAATGTAAGATATATCTACCAATAAGTCTACAATTACAGATAACAAATCTATAATAATTAGAACATCACACTAACCTTTGTGACTTTGTCCCCTTCTTTGATAATCGTTTCATCTTTCCGTTTATTGTTTTTCACAGCATTCTTTGGCGTACGAGCAACCCTTTCTTCAACAAAGTCATCGTCACCTTCTGCAAGAGGTTCTTTAGGCTTACCCTTCTTTTCACTTCAACTTTCCAAGCGTTAGGGGCCAAACGATCATGGAGGATATCTTCAAACAGTTTATCCACTCCAGCATCATCAATATCATCAGTCCACTTTGGTTTTGGCTCCTCACCATCATTAACAAAAATATGTTTCACCCGTACCTAAATAAGACATAGAATAATTAATAAGTCTATTTACACTTGAACAATGCCCTTAAACAAATGTCAAATTGCTATTAAAAATGCATACCTTCTTGTTCTTGCTCTTATCTTCAAGTATGATGGCATCAAAGTCAAAACGCTTACGGGAACCACGCCACGACAGAAGGGGAACTTCAATACCGTCTATCTTATTCCCAAACATTTCACCAACAATAGTAACTGCCTCATAGACCCATATTTGAAGAATGGGGACGAAACCACCAATAGTATAAGACGTGTAATCAGCCAATTTCACAAATTGAATTAGGCTTTCACAAGCCACTCTACCCCACGGAAACTTCTCAAACGCCTCAACATCAAGTACCCTTTTCGCAAAATTCAGAGGAATTTTGGTTACAGGATGCAGCCCAAGCACGCCAACCGCAAGAACGCATAAACATCCTACCATTCGGCGCTTCTCATATGTCCAGGTCCTACATACCGTTAAGACCTCAACCAGCTCATCCCAACTAGGTCCATCACTTAGAGCCACCTTCATGTCACCCCATAGTTCGGAATGATCAGCTTCACAGATGCCGGCATCCTCATACGGCTCTGAATTCATCCCCGAAATTGCAGCAAATTCGCACAAAGAAAACTGTATTGGTTGATCATCAACCAAACACCATATCTCATGGTTTTTCTCGGTAGCCAACTGACGAGTCAACAGATTGTGAACCGTCTTCGCCGACCATATGAATTTGCCATCCACAAGCTTAACAATGCCACCGACCGGAGAGTTGACAGATACCTCCACACATCAGCACCCAAACTATCCTTTAGCATCCCAATGTTCCCCAAAACACAGTAATGGTGCATACTTTTCTTCTGAGCAGGTATTCTTCCATCACCATAGAATCTCGGGGGATAAGACACCGTCTTCTGAACACTTCCATAAGCCATTGATGATAAAAGTCTGCACAACATAAAACAAGTCTACCACATCAAAAATTATATTTGCGGCTTGTCAAACAAATCTACCAATATCAGGTTAAACAAATCTACCCAAAACCTAAACAAATTTACACGATATCAATCATCAAATATAAGTCTGCATCAACAGAAACCAAATCTACCCAAAACTTAAACAAATCTACACGATATCTATCATCAAATATAAGTCTGCATCAACATAAAACAAATCTACCCAAAACTTAAACAAATCTACACGATATCTATCATCAAATACAAGTCTGCACAATCAAAAATTATATACCAATTTCAGGTTAAACAAATCTACCCAAAACTTAAACAAATCTACATGATATCAATCATCAAATATAAGTCTGCATCAACAGAAAACAATTATGCACAACTGAAACAAATCTACCCAAAACTTAAACAAATCTACACGATATCTATCATCAAATATAAGTTTGCATCGACATCACCCAAGTTTAACAAATCTACATGACAGTATGTAAATAAGTCTGCAATTAGACAACTGAAACAAATCCACCGTTTGATCCACTCACATCTTTTAAGTCTACAACTTTAAACAGTAAGAAAAATTTACCCAAACCTTGTAAATCTACAACAACAACGCGGCAAATTCAAATTAAAATTTCCTAACTTCAATATCGTAAACCGAAATCTTTCCTAGATTTCGAAACAAATTAGTAAAAGGGAAACGATTCTCGATTTGAAAAATTTAACAAATTAGGGTTTTGATTTCGTTCGACATACAGTTTCCCTAAAACAAACAAACACCAAAAACACTCACAGAGAAAAAGAGTAAGGGAGAAGAACCTTTACTTTAACCGATGAAGAGGAGAAGAGGAAACCGGAGAATAAGAGATGATATCGGAGAAGGAAAGAAGAGAAAACAGGAACACATGACGATATCGGAGAAGAAGAACAGGAGAACACTTCCGCCGGTTTCGCCGGCAAAATCGTCGACAACCCTCACGAATCTCTGGAAAGATTTTTGACTTCCGTCGTCGCCGAGAGAGATGAGAGGAGATGAACAGTTTTTTTTTTTTTTTTTGTGAAAACAGTAAGTAAAACGAGAGAAGAAGTAATATTAGCCAGTCAAATTTCAATTTTTTTTACCAGATCTAATTTCCCAATGGCAGACATGTAATTAAAAAACAGAAGTTAGGGTTATATGTAAAATTCTCTCTTTTTTGGTTCTTCAAACATAAAAAGGGTTAGTCTAGTAATATAGTGATATTTTAGGTGTATTCTAAGTAATTTCTTATTACTAGATAGTGCTGTATTTTTTCTTGGTTTGTTTTATTTTGTTGGACGGCCGATTTAGAAAACCAGCTGATTTTGGTTTCGATTCAATTGTCTCGTTTCGGTTTAATTCGGTTGACAATGATCCACCCTGTAAAATGTAAATCACGAGACAACTTCCATTGACATTTTTCTTATACTTGAAAGTCTAACCATCCAGATCAAACCACGTGCATATGTTCCAGTGTTCCTCATAATAGAAGATCATCACTCCTCCTTCTTTCCCTTTTACACTTAACATACACTCTGTACTAAGTGATCGATCAAAACCTCTAAACACAGCAAACCGCCAATTCCTTCGAAATTCCCCAATTGTCTTCTTCACTTTATATTTTTCCTTCTTCTGAGCAGAAAGAGAAGCCACAGAAATGCTTTGAAGCTCTGTAAGTGCTCTTTGTCCTCGATACTTGTGCTGCTTTTTACAGATCGGTGATTTTTGGAAATTTTTGATTCATAGCTCCAGATTTCTAGGTAAGAGATCTACAATTGTGCTTTGAAATGCCGAGGCAGAATCAAAGCGTGGAGAATCTGCTTCTTCTTGGGAAAATCAGGAAGCGTGGGTGCTCTTCGCCGACATCCTCGACTTCTTCTGTTCTCAGGGAAGGTTATCGGTTTAAGAGAGCGATTGTGGTTGGGAAAAGAGGAGGATCCACTACTCCTGTTCCTACATGGAGGCTCATGGGCCGATCTCCGTCTCCAGCATCGTCGCTGCGAGCTTCCGGTCCCTTACACGCTGCTTCTCCGTCGCAGTGCGGTAGTAAAACCGGCAAGGTACCACCTGCTCCGGTTTCGGCGAGGAAGTTAGCGGCAACTCTGTGGGAGATGAACGAGATGCCTTCGCCGAGAGTGGTGGAGGCGGCGCCAACAAATAGAAAAGCTAGAAAGGAGAGAATCGCGCCGCTTCCTCCGTCGAGGTCGGCTCATTCTGGTTCTCTACCGCCTCACCTCTCCGATCCGTCGCATAGCCCAGTCTCTGAGGTAAAGTTATATATTTTTTTGTTTTTTTGGATAAAATTTGATTTTGATTGGTGGGGAAGAATTGAAAAGGAATGTGCTGTGATTTGAAGTTCTTGCTGGCGCCATGTGCTTTAATTCTGACCGAACAAAGGAGAGAGAAACTGACTTGCTTGCTATTAGATTCTCACTCTTTTGCATTTCGTGAAAACCAAAAAAAAACAATAGTATATAATTGATACGGGAAGTTAAAAGATCTCAACTCTCTTTAACTGATAAAATGATAATCTTTGTGTGATTCTGAGGTCTGAATTTGGTCAAAGTTGTGAATTGTTGGCAACCTCTATGAGTATTTTATTCATCAAGGGAGAATATTTTTTTCCCTGCAGCTTCTGATTGATGTTAAGAAGTGGGATTAGAGAAGAATAGAAAACTGTTGATCTTCGGAATCTTTTGTCATGTGCTCAATTTAAGCACATTTAAGCTCCATATGAAAGGGCATGTTTCCTTTATAAGTTGGTGCCGATTAGTTTTGCATAATTGGGCAGTTCGACTAGTTTTTTTATTCATCATATGGAGGTAGTTGGTTGATTTATTGGGAATAATGTAGGCCTAAATTCTTCATAATTGAGACCTAAGAAAGATATAAATAATGCTAAATATGGCAATGGACAATGCGAATCCGGTTTTCCTACTTTCTTTACTTATGTGTTTAGGTAATAGGGAAGTTGAGAAACTTGTTGATTTTGTAGAGGATGGAAAGATCAGGGACTGGAAGTCGCCAGAGAAGAGCATCCTCCACTGTGCAGAAGCTTAGGCTTGGAGACTGCAATGTGGGGGCTAGGGATCCTATTAGCAATGGCAGCTTCATGGATGTAAGTTGATTTCTTACCTTTGGGGATGTTTCTTTCAGAATTATGGAGAAAAAACCTTTCTATCTGCAGCTTTCATACTTCTATCAGACCAAATTCGGTATTTGATTGAGCTGTTCATGTCAAATGCTTCTGGATGAAAGTGCACAAATGAGCATTATTGGCTCCATAGGCCGTTGGTTGTAAACTACAATTCTAGTTTCTCATTCACATTGGAAGCATACAATCTATGTTTTGTTATGCACATATACATTACATATTTACATTACATGTAAGGCTATACGCAACTAGGAGATACTGCATCTGTTTTGATTAGTTTGTTTGCATCCATCATCTTTAAAACCATTTGTGTGCAAGAAAGCGTTGTAAAACAAGATTTCACATGGTTTTTTCAATGCAGATTGAGACTCGATCACGGGTGGAGACACCTACTGGGTCAACTGTCGGAGTCAAAACACGGTTGAAGGATTGTAGTAACGCTCTCACAACATCAAAAGAGCTTCTCAAAATCATTAATAGAATGTGGGGTCAAGACGACCGCCCATCTTCTAGCATGTCCCTCGTCTCTGCTTTACATTCTGAGCTCGAAAGAGCTCGCTTGCAGGTCAATCAGTTAATCTACGAACATAAACCTGAAAACAATGACATTAGCTACTTGATGAAGCGTTTTGCTGAAGAGAAAGCAGCGTGGAAAAGCAACGAGCAAGAAGTTGTTGAGGCTGCGATCGAATCTGTTGCTGGTGAGCTCGAAGTGGAGAGGAAGCTGAGAAGACGGTTCGAGAGCTTGAACAAGAAATTGGGAAAAGAACTGGCTGAAACAAAATCAGCTCTGATGAAAGCAGTGAAAGAAATCGAGAACGAGAAGCGAGCGAGAGTGATGGTTGAGAAAGTTTGTGATGAACTAGCAAGAGACATAAGCGAAGACAAAGCCGAAGTTGAAGAATTGAAGAGAGAATCTTTCAAAGTGAAAGAAGAAGTAGAAAAGGAAAGAGAGATGTTGCAGTTAGCTGATGCATTGCGCGAGGAGAGAGTGCAGATGAAACTCTCGGAGGCTAAGCACCAGCTCGAGGAGAAAAACGCAGCTGTGGATAAGCTAAGGAACCAGCTGCAAACTTACCTCAAAGCAAAAAGATGCAAAGAGAAGAGCCGTGAACCGCCTCAGACTCAGTTACATAACGAAGAGGCTGGAGAGTACTTGAACCATCACATTGGTTTCGGTTCATATAACGTTGAAGACGGAGAAGTTGAGGATGGAAATGAAGAAGATTCAGGTGAAAGCGATCTTCATTCCATAGAACTGAACATAGACAACAAGAGCTATAAATGGCCTTACGGTGAAGAGAACAGAGGGAGAAAGTCAACGCCAAGGAAAAGCCTTTCTTTACAAAGAAGCATATCGGATTGTGTTGATTGGGTTGTACAGAGCGAGAAGCTTCAAAAAAGTGGAGATGGAGGATTGGATTGGGGAAGATCTATTGAGGTTAACGAGCCTAAAGGGTATTTAGATGAAACACAAGCTTATAAACTAAACAAGGCTTCTTCAAAAGATCATCTCATCTCGGGTCCGAGACTAAGTAACTTCCGCAGTGGATCCGTTTCGAAGTCGCGGTTATCAGATGCTGCCAAAGGCGAAAACCAGAATGCTAGAAAATCAAGATGGTAATGAGCTAAAGCCAGCAAATTTATTCACATTTTGGGAGCAGAGATAATAGAACCTAAAGACTTTTACATCTCTACTAATGATCTACATTTTCTCTGTTCCGCTCGTTTTGTCAAGAGTGATTCTTCATATGTATGTGACAAAAAAACTTGAATTTTGGACTGAAAATGATCCAAATATGTAAGAGCTCGAATTTTACATAAACGCACGAATTGTCTTCCAACTAGAGATTCAGACCCCCTTCACTTCAAAATCTAAAATTACAGAGAGAAAACACAAAGTGGATTTTTGAGCTCTAATCGTCGAGCCATTTCCTGATTCGATCCTTAACGAATTGGTTCCGATCCTTGACGCGAGCTTGTTGCGGTCCAATATTGGCGAGTGAGAGATACGCTCCGGCGACGAAAAGAGAGACACCCGCCGCGAAAAACCCAACAGACACCATCAACTGCCGTCGTGTCGGCGGATACGACATAAAAAACACCATCCTTCTTACGTTTTACCGCCGTGTCTTGCAAAATCTGTTTAATAATAAAACGATTAATAGGCCGGGCTTTTTAGTTTGGGCTTTATTCTTAATGTGTCTAGTTTCTTAACAAATTTATCAAGCGAGGGGACAAAATGCCATTACACCTTTAATGAGGGGAAAATAATCTTTCATAGGCTCCATATACCCTTACTCATTTACACAAATTCTCAAAACCAGTTTTGCTTTTGTTTTATTTTAATTATTTTATTAAACAGAAAATTGAAAATTGAGTTTAATTAAAAAAAAAAAATCCAGATAAAAGAAAAAACTTACAATTCCCTGTCTCTTTCTCTCATCGCCGGCGAATCTTGGTCGAAACAGATTAAGAAATTCGATGAAGAAGAAGAATTTGGAAAATCCGAAATTGGAACTGGGATTTGCAAACCTAGAACAACTGGGATAACTGGTATAACTGAGATAACTGATACAACTAGAATAACTAGTACAACTGGGGATAACTGGTACAATTAAGATATCTGGGACAACTGGAATAACTGGTACAATTGTGAGAAAGAGTATTTCTTAGAAGATTTGACAGCTAATGTAAATGTGTAGTAATGTTATTTTTTTTTTCTCTTTTCAGGATACAATGGATAATAACCATTCCACAATTGGCTTTTCAGGTTAGGGTCCGCGTTGGTAAATGAGGTAAAACAGTTGGCTTTTCAAGTTGGTGTTTTTGAAGAAGAAGTTAGACTGATGAAGATGGAAAGGAAGATAGAGAGGACGGAATTTGCTTGTTGTAATTAAGTCCAATTTGTTTTCGTAATGGTATAACTTAGCAACTTGTTTCTGTAATGGTACAACTTGATATGTATAACTTAGTACAACTTGTTTTCGTAATGGTACAACTTGATTTGTATAACTAAGTACAACTTGTTTTCGTAATGGTACAACTTGATTTGTACGACTTGTTTTTTTATAAACTAGTTGTGATTATCTGCTTGTTTTCGTAATGGTACTGCTTGTTTTCTTAAAAACTACTTATAAACTACTTGTTATAAGAACACAATTGTAAACAACCCAACGGAGTAGTACTTGAAAATACCAAATTTAACAAACCATTAAGTTGTACCTAATTGTTCAAACCAACAGAGTTATACCTAGTTGAACAAAACGACATAGTTGTACCTAGATTTTATCTACATGTTTTTTCTTCTTCTTTCTTCTTTCTTGTTTCTTCNCTCATCACGATTCCGAGTGAGTTTTAGGGTCCGCGTTGGTAAATGAGGTAGAACAGTTGGATTTTCAAGTTGGTGTTCTTGAAGAAGAAGTTAGACTGATGAAGATGGAAAGGAAGATAGAGAGGACGGAATTTGCTTGTTGTAATTAAGTCCAACTTGTTTTCGTAATGGTATAACTTAGTACAACTTGTTTCCGTAATGGTACAACTTGATATGTATAACTTAGTACAACTTGTTTTCGTAATGGTACAACTTGATTTGTACGACTTGTTTTTTTATAAACTAGTTGTGATTATCTGCTTGTTTTCGTAATGGTACTACTTGTTTTCTTAAAAACTACTTATAAACTATTTGTTATAAGAACACAATTGTAAACAACCCAACATAGTAGTACTTGAAAATACCAAATTTAACAAACCATTAAGTTGTACCTAGTTGTTCAAACCAACACAGTTATACCTAGTTGAACAAAACGACATAGTTGTACCTAGATTTTATCTACATGCTTTTTCTTCTTCTTCTTATTTCTTCTTTCTTCTTCTTAGGGGAATTGACCTGATTTTAGGGGAATTGACCTGATTTGTGTTGGTTCGGGTGGATAATCCGTTATCTACCTGATTGGATCTATAAATACTATATATTGTGAAAGTTATTCAGTAATTTTACATTTTTCGATTTAAAAAAAAATCAAAATGAAAATATTGGTTATAACAGAGATATATGAGCCACTTTAACAATCAATAGAGGCATATGAGCATTTGGTCCCGAAGATGGGTGAAGCGTAACCCTAATTTCTCGACAACAGAAATCAATCAATCAAGCGAAGATGGGTCGTGTCCGGACGAAGACGGTGAAGAAATCGTCACGTCAGGTGATCGAGAAGTACTATTCTCGCATGACGCTCGATTTCCACACCAACAAGAAGATCCTCGAAGAAGTCGCCATCATTCCTTCGAAGAGGCTTCGCAACAAGATCGCTGGGTTCTCCACTCACCTTATGAAACGGATCNCATATGAGCATTTGGTCCCGAAGATGGGTGAAGCGTAACCCTAATTTCTCGACAACAGAAATCAATCAATCAAGGGAAGATGGGTCGTGTCCGGACGAAGACGGTGAAGAAATCGTCACGTCAGGTGATCGAGAAGTACTATTCTCGCATGACGCTCGATTTCCACACCAACAAGAAGATCCTCGAAGAAGTCGCCATCATTCCTTCGAAGAGGCTTCGCAACAAGATCGCTGGGTTCTCCACTCACCTTATGAAACGGATCCAGAAAGGTCCAGTCCGTGGAATCTCACTCAAGCTTCAGGAGGAAGAGCGTGAGCGACGTATGGACTTCGTTCCTGACGAATCCGCCATTAAAACGGATCACATCGAGGTCGATAAGGAGACTCTCGACATGCTCGCTTCCTTGGGTATGTCTGAGATGCCTGGTGTAGTCAAGGTTGATCCAGTAGCTGCTGCTCCAGGCGCAGGTTTTGGGTTTGGCCGTGGAGGGAGATACTAGAGGATCGATTCCTCATCTTCAGATGTGGATAATCGTAGATTCTTTTATCTGCAAATTTTGTTTTGTGCTCTTTTTTCTTTTTCTTTCTCCCGGATCGATTGAAGTTGAACTATGAATGTTATAAGCTACCTTCTGGATAAATTTCGATGCTTTAGTTTGTTCTTGATTCTCTTAGGAATGCTGTCGATAACCCATATCATATTGATGTTGGAAACACCGGAAACAGCACCGATTCCAAATAATGTGCTTAAACCCTTTCAATTCGATTGGTTGATTCCAAATATTTTGATGGTTCATGTTTTGTTCACATACTCATGTGAAACAGAGATTAAAATTTACACAAAGTCCCGATTTCCGGATTGATCGCATGAGTTATAGCTGTGGGATACTCATGAGCTTTTATGGCAGAGACCAAATAATGCTTCCTAATTGATAGAAGATGGTCCTTTTTGTGTGGTTGAGATTGGTGCTTCTTCGTCCTCTTGTCTTCACCATTGTACACTACATTTGGTTTTTAATAACTTGAAATAGATCACATCGTTTAATTTCAGCTAAAGCGAGATTCAAATGGTCAAAATCAACCTCTACTAAATTTGAGGTGCCGAAAAAAATATGAACTAAAATACAGTGTAATTTTTTATCTTTCGGACATAAAAATTCAAATTTCCTACCTAAAGTATTGAATTCAACACAAATCCAACATTGACCGTCCTGACTCATCAATCTCAGTCAGCTGTCACGTCAGCTAAAGCGTCTAAAGTTACTGAGTCAACGGTCACGTCAGCCGTCATTAAAAAATTTTTAAAAGAAATTTCATTTTTTTCTATATTTATTTGCCTAAATTTTTAATATTTCATTAATTTTAAATAAGTGGATTGCCTCCCCAAAAAAACCAAAAACTCCCAAAACACTAAATTATCTTAACCAAAACTTGTGAATTCGAACCAAACCGAAATAATTTGAAATCGAACCAACTATATACCTAAATATTAGAATGAAAGATAAAAATTACAGAAATAAAGAAAATGTTAAGACATTTGTGCGCAAAGAAATCAATTTGAAGAAACCACATTAGCAATATATGTCATCAAAAATATAACTAGATTTCTTTTAATGATATAATTTGTTATGTTCGATTTGATTTTTTGATCTATCCATAAATATGGAAATCTATCACTCTCGTGTGGTATAATTGGTTATACTCCACGATCTATCACTCTCGTGTGGTATAATTTTCCGAGTACACAACTTTTTTCCCATGTATATCGTTATGGATGTTGATTATTTTGAACCTAATGATGATTTTTGTTGTTGTAAGTCCTCACTTGGTCTAATTCTTTTCTCATAGAAAATAACAAGCTTTTACAACTACTCTCTCTGAATTTTGTCACTAACCGAGACTTTTTAGTAAAACCCAAAGCATTTAATCGATAAAACTAAAACCATACGTATATAATTATAGTATATGTATATTACTTAGTTGTCAACTTCATCACATCTTTTGACTTTTGAAATATATAGGACATTTGCTATTTTATGCCACATGAAACAGATCCATTGTTATCGTTTCTGACTTTCTGTCTTTATCGTTTGCATGTATTCATAATAGTCAAATAGAAATATAAAAATGTCTAAAGTCATCTAATTGCTTGTTACTGCCCATGTCGTTTATATTAATTAGTTCTAAAGATTCAAGTATCTATAAAGGGGCTTTAGTCAAATCATTAATATGCATTTAATTTAATTGGTCGTATCTATTATTAACCCACGTGTCTATCCATGTTCAAATACGGTCGAACTTAATGTTTAAATGTAAACGTATAGTTCACCACCATTTAATTAATCTACAATGAAATAATATAATGTAAAGACTATCAAGTTTGACGTCAACATACAATAAAAGACTATAAATTTAAAGCTAAAGTCTAACGTGAAATCTTGAGTTGAGCTTAAATTCTAAACGGCTTTCTATTTTATATGAGTAAATTTTTTGAAGAATCGTCGAAATGTGTCAACATCGGTTCGGTTCATCATAATAGAAACCAAGATGTGTATCAATTCAATTTGGACGTATACCGTTTAAACGTGGACACTTGTATAGGGGCTTTAATTTAAAAGAAAGCATTGGATTGTTTCAAAAACTAGATTCCTATCTCCCTCTCCAAGACACTCGAAGCAGTAACAACTCGAAAACGACGTTAACTGTTTGTACTTAAAAAAAAAGAGAACATTTCTGTGTGAGAAGATTGTGAGTTCACTGTTACAAAAAAAAAAGATTGTGAGTTCAAGATGAGTATAGTTAGAATAAAGTACTTGGCAGACTTTAGATGTATGTTGTAATTTATTTATTTTTCAAGGAAAATGGTTTGTGCTTTCACTAATGAGACATTCAAAAAGCTACGAGACTAGAAACGATAAAAACAAAAACAAAATCTTAATTATTCCCTAATGTGTCCTATATTAATATGAGATGGAAATGAGACAAAACAAAAAAAAATCAGTGAGTACATTATAAGTTTATTATTTCTTTTATAAAAATGGCTGTGATTATCGGCGTCTCATTTTCTTGCCAATGAATGCTATTTTGTTTTGTACAAACCAATTATAACAGGCAACATACGTGCTCACAAAACATTTTAAAAGTTGTTGCTAACATTAAAAGAAAAATGAAACAAAACCCATATTGCATGGATCAATTATATCCTCGAATAATTACAAACTTTGAAGAAAAACTCTGAAATATTAAATTGATTTGTTTAAAGCATACAATGATATATATATATATATATATATNGGTCAACCATTCATAAACACCTAAAAAACCCAATTAAAATAGATAAACAATGCATACTAATATATTCTATCTTATATCTATAACCAAAATCCGTACTTTCAATTGATCGTCGTAATATTCGTCGATTTTGGTAAATATGGTTTGAGAACCCCACAACATTTTTTAAAACACGAGAGCAGGTTTGAAGCGCATTTAAAAACAGTGTTTTTTATTTTGTGACAAAAAGAAACGGCAATTTAAAATTTCACATTATAATTTCATGCATTCCAATAGCTATTGTAACATAAGACGCCAGATCTGAATATTGGTTATTCATTCATATTTATCGGTTAACATTAATTGTAAATCCAACCAAGCATGGTCATAGTTTCACTTAAATGAAATTAATTGTAAGGTTGCCAGCTTTTATTATATTAGTAGTTCGGAAGATATCTATACTATCTAGCGTATATTGTTTTAATAGAGAAAATATAAATTTGGTTTTACAAAATCCTTCTTCCAAAAAATTCATTTAATAACTTCACATGGGAAATTAACTCACACAGCAATATTAATAGCTTGCTTTTGGTGTGAAGCTACGTGATATTGTAGTCATAACATTTAACTTTGACGTAGCCATTTTTTATTTTGTACAGTAAGTTTCTCTAAAAGATTTTGTAATCCTGTGATTAACATTAATATACATTTAATTCTCTTCCTGCTTCGATTAAGACACCTTTACATGTTCGTATACGGTATATATATAATACTTTTTTTTTGTCAACCAACACTATGATACGTCATTCGTATAATCGTATTTCTTCCTTCTTGATAGCAGTTAAAGACTAGTCTATTTAAGTATCATAGTAGTATTATTTATTGGTATATATATATATTTCACCTATCATAATTAAATTAAGCCTTAATGAAACTCTCTCTCTCTCTCTCTCTCTCTCTAAACAACTTTATGGGTGTTTAAATTATAAAATGGCCTAACCAGAGCCAACAAGAAGACTTCTCAACATAACCAAAAACTTTCTCAATCCCCAAAGGTAGAGAGATCGATGAGCAGGAGGAACGGTAACTGGCCGAAGCTCGAGCTAAAGCTGAATCTTTCTCCACCTCCATCTCAAGCCAGCCAGATGAGCCTTGTTCGATCTCCGACCCGATCAAACACGACTTCACCGAGCTCATGCGTTTCGTCTGAAACGAACCAGGAGGAGATAGAGACAACAACCTCAATGGTTCTTGTGGGTTGCCCTCGTTGCCTTATGTACGTTATGCTCTCTCAAGATGACCCGAAGTGCCCAAAATGTAAAAGCACCGTCCTTCTCGATTTCCTCCATCAAAACGCCTCCGCCGCTACAACCGCTCCCGCCGCCTCCTCTAAACGCAATAAGAGCCGGTGGAACTGAATTAATTAATCCAACAACATCTTTTGCTTTGCTTTTTTTAATAACAGAGAGATTCCAAATCTATGAACTGATCCAACCGTACTTGTTTCTGTCTTTTCTTTTTGCTTCTTCTCGTAGTTGTTTTTTTCTTAGAGTACAAACTTTGCTTTTAATGATATATGAATTTTTTGTTAGAGCTAATGATGCTCAGTATGATGAAACATGTGTCGTTGGTTGTCTCCATGATAGTTGTTTACTCAGGGACTCTTATAATTCAGATTCTCAGGTGAATTTACGGTAATCGTTTAACCGAAGTGGAGTTTCTTTATGCAAGTGGATGTATGAATTTACAGTACTCTGTTTCGGGTTCTTTGTTTCAACGAACATGTCTAAAAGTTCCTTCGGATTATGCATAAAGGGAATGAGAATTTTGTTCCTGTAAGATCAATAAAAATTCGCACTTCGTGTCTCGATGTGTTTCTCAACCTTTGTTCTTTGGAGATGTGAAAGAGTAATTTCCTCTGTTTCTTGATTACTCTTGAATTAATAACAAGTAAAAGAAACGTTAGAGATGCGCCTGGACTATTTAACAAAGCATGTACAGAGAAAGAAATTAGTTTGGATATGGTTAGGGATAATCACCAAGAGGTGATAGTTTAATTCTCTATTATCTAGTTTGAAAAGCATGAGTTTTCAATCGGTCAAAACATAACCATCGAATAATCTAAAACGTAAATGGAAACGAATATTGGATTTAGCAACCCTAATATGCATTTTCATTCGAAAAAACTAAGAATCACTCGGTCCTTAATTTGTAGCTAATGATAAGCAAAAGCTGAATTTTTGTTTCCCGCAAAAAAGAAAAAAGGAGAAGAAGAAATAACAGAATTTTGTTTTTTTCCCCGAAAAGCGAATTCTTTTAGTCAGAGAAAAAAAAAAAAAAACTTGGGGTTGTGTCAGACCTGCAAATGGCAAAAGTAAAATGATGAAAATCTAAATGGTAAATTAGTAAATCTATATTTTTCTTTTTCTTTCTTCATAATGCTAACTGCTAAGAGGTTAAAATTGAAGAGGGGTAAGTTCAGTTAGCTTCAATAGATTTAAAGTGATGAAATCATTAAATCAAATATAAATGCGACAGTAATTGAGGCAGTTGAGAATAATGAGCGTTACGTAAGAACGATAAATACGAATTCAATTCCAAACTTCAATTAAATATATATATATATATNGCACTCTATTTTCCCCTTCTGTTGCAAACTTCATACTTAAACAATCTCATCCTTTAAAGCGTAAGAGAATATACATAAATAATTTTTGGGCAATTGTCCAAAATCACATTTTAAAAATTTTATTCTAAATTTAGCACCACCACTAGTTAAAATTGACAATAATAGCACAAATTATTTAATATTAAAATGACCCAAAATCCTTTCTAACGAAAAAAAACTAAACCCTAAATAAGAAACAGTCAACCCAAACATAATGTTTTAATTTTATTTTCAATTTATTTTAGTTAAACATGTATTTTCACATAATTAATTGTGCTATTTTAGTATATTTCTCATATTGTTTTCCGGTAAATTTCAATATTTCGATCTATAGTTTATGTAATTGGGGACCAACATTTGACATTTGATAATATTTGTGATTTGTTTCCGCAATGCGTTAATCATCTCTTTTTTTCTTTCCAAATTAATAATATTCGAATTTCAAACAGGAAAACTAAACAGTTTCTTCTTATCGGCCAAGCTAATTTTATTTGGTGTATTCAATTATAGTTCCCTAATTTTCTCCTGCTACCTAACCCTTTGAAATCATCACTAATCGCGACTTATTAGATTTAGATTCGATTTAATGCAACTGTTGCGGTTGCAATTATGGAGATGTTTTGCGTTTGTGATTGAAAGATGTAGATTTGTGGGCCTGACCAACTTGCACGGCCTCCTATATCGGCCCATTAGCTGTTACAGTACATTCTTGATTCTGGTATAAGGATGGTAGGAACTTGAGTTGAATAATCTCATACAATTTCTCTGTAACTAGTCCTGAAAACCAAACATTCCTCTGTAATTTTGTTTTGTGATTGTTAACAAAAAGAAACAAAAATCAAAAACTGGACAACTACAAGACAATTATTAAACTACTCTGTTTTAGTATATAACACAAACGCTTTTGATGGTTGAGACTTGAGAATGCAAATTCACAGACCAGTTTATTGGGTTTAAGGAAATTTAAATTAACTGTAGATGCGAAAACCGGTTCTTGATCAGAGTGGCTACGTGCTGCGCAACCCACACCGAGCCAGCCACTGTGCAGCAGAATCCGTGCGTGTGACCTTCCCTCTCGATAGATAAGGAAGTACCCGGAGCCTGCTTTGAAATCTGGACAATGGAGAGACTCTCCTTCATGTGTCAGACAATGCAGTTTAATTGTAATTTGAGAAAGGGAAACTATGTAACCTCTTCAAAGAGTTGCAGTGGACCCCAATGATCATCAATGCCAAATAAAAATGCAAGCTTGCTCTGGTTTTCTCTCATGAAATCCCAATCTGGCTCTGCTGCGAGCTTATATACAAAAATAGTGAAAAATGGTGTCACCTTTGATGGAGATCAACTATAGTGCAAGATTGATCACGTTTTAGAGCTTGCAGGTAAACAATATCTGATTTCATTTTTTTGTTTGTTTGCACTTTGCATACTTTGAATTCAAATATAGACTCTCTAAACTCCATAGGATACATTGTCAAAAGACGATTACCTCTCTAAACTCTGTCATTGCCATATAGAGAATATTGCGCATGGTGTGATACTACACGGGAAGAAAAATAAGAGATATCAAAAGTCAACTCGCCCGAAAATTTAGTAGGTTGCGAGAACTTAAAATATGGAGAAAGAAAAAGACGCGACGGTTATCTTCAAGGATTCTATACAACTAGGATCCAGAGTGAAACCCTCCCAAAACAGGGAATATGAGAACAAGACAATACCTGCCTCAAGTGAGTGCAAGTAGCTTGAACAGCAGTATCAGACCATGAAGCTCCAATGGAGTTGGATACAAGGCGCCGTGCAGCCCACATAGGTAAAAGTCTCAGTGATGCAATCAGAAAACTTGCTGTAGCCGACAGAACAGAAGACCTGAATTATAACAATTTCTTACCTCTTAGAGAGCAACATGATGTGGTAATGATTTCATAACATTGTGAATCATTGATTGGTTCTTTCATATCGAGGATTCATAAGATATTGAGAAGGAAAGCTCACGCTGCAAGTTTTCCAATTATTGATTGCTTTGTTGACTGTTGGTTCAAAGTCAAAAATGGATATAAGCCAATGCAATATACCACCTGCAAAGCAAACCAGAGAATATAAGATATCACATCGCACAGAGAGAAATCGTGGTAGAAGAAGTATACACACTCAGAGGATATCAGTCTATACCTTTTCCGAGCACTTGCCTATAATCTCAAGGGATATATAAGACCCAATAGAGTGCCCAACCTAGCAAGAGCAATTAAGATTAATGGGTGTATATATGTAGAAGGTTGTATGTCAATGGAAACATGTAATGTTAACCCCATTGAATACATGACACTGTTAGTCTTACCAATATTATGGGAACTTTCACGCTCTCCAACTCCTGTCTGATAAAATCAATCTGTATGATAGCTAACAGATTGAGTTGTTAAATTCATGGGATGAACAGTACAAGAACTTGCTCAAAGATGATGATGATAAGGTTCTTAACTTAACTGAAAGAAAAATGATTTATTTTCAACTAGAGAAGGAACATTGTCAGATTCTTGTTACCTTATGATCGATTTGTTGTTGCAACGAAAATAGCCTTCCAGACTCCCAGTCCTTAAAAGCAAAACAAAAGAATGTAAATCATGAGTAACACGAAAGCACAGGCTTTGGAAACACAAACTAAGAAGATATGAATAGCACAAACTGGACACACTGTGAAATCTGAAGCAAAATTATAGTACCTTGCTCGTGTGAGATATTTGCCCAATAGCTAAGCAAAAACAAAAACAAATCAGTCCACCATTAGAGAGCACAAGTAACCAATCAAACTCATGGAATCAAAGAAACCAAACTCGATACCTGTTATAGATGCATTGCCATCAAGAAACTCGTGTAGAGATTCCAAAAAGTCATTGTAAAATGACACAACACCTGAATATTACAAGCCAATGTATAAAAACATAATACAGAATTTTCATATCTTAGTATAAATGTGCATTGAGAATAATACTCCAATAACATAATGAAACCTGGATTTCCCGGAATAAACAGTAGATGCAATTTGGGATTCTCAGCTTGAATTTCCATTATCTCCGTCATCGAACTTGATCACAAATCACCCAAAAAAGGGTGTAGTTTTATAATCAAAATCCAGTCGAACAAAATTCAGAAAAAGATAGATTAATATACCCAGAAACTCTGCACAATCTGGAATTAACAGGTCTTTTAGCTTTGTTCATCAATTCCTTTTCACTCTCCATATCTGCGGTCACGCGATTCAACCTCCGAGAACTGGCGAGAAGAGAATCAATGAGCGACGGTACTGAGAAACAGAGTAAATTAAGAGAGAGAACGTGAGAAATCAGAAACTAAAATGACTGAAGAAGCAACTCAAAACCTTTTACAGTAAACCATGTGAGGACAAAAGATAACAAATGCACTTGAAACAACAGCAGGAGTAGACAATTCGGAGAATCGAACCGCCGATCGGAGGAAGAAAGGAGCGGAGAGACGGAGTTACCGAAGGTAGAAGAAGACCAAATCGCATATTTTTATCAGCATATAACGTTGGAAATACAAATTTGTTTTTCCTCTCCTAATTTTGACATTACAAAACTAATGTGACATCGTTTTGAGTAATGCGACGTCGTTTGAGTGTTTGAGGTCTTTGGGCTTATCTCCACCTCATACTTGCACTACAAAGAGAGGTCGTTGACACAGATAAGTTTTTCGTCGCTCTGATAGTCACAAAGTGTATCAATGGCGTCTGTAGCTTCTTCAACCACTCTCATCTCCTCCACTAGGGTTTTTCCAGCCAAGTCTTCGCTTCCAACCCCCTCCGTCTCTTTCCTTCGAACCCTATCCTCTCCTTCCGCATCCGCTTCTCTCCGCTCCGGGTTTGCTCGACGCTCTTCCCTCAGCTCAATCCGCTCCAATTCTCGCCGGAGCTTTGCTGTCAAGGCCCAGGCCGTAAGCTATCGCAATGCCGATACTTTTTTCGTTCGGTGTGATTTGAATCAAAATTCATTAGCCTATTATATAGACTTCACTCTCTTCCTGCTGCTTAGCTCTATGTTTAGGTTTTTTGGAGAAAACAAATTGGCGATTAATAGGTTCTGTGACCGTGTTTCTGCAGATTTCACCAAAAGTCCAGAATTTTAGTGCATTTTGTTCTAGGATTGCTTGTCTTGTTCTTAGTGGTGATGACCACTAAATCAGGAAAATGGATTTGAAATTCTTTGCTTTAGTGAAATTAAGTGACATTTAGGATACACTCCATGACTGGTTGATGCGTTCTATGTAGTTTTGGCAGCACACAGGTTCTCTGACTTTTTTTATTTGAGCTATCATGCTCCTTAGATCTGTTGCGTTAACGATTTTTCTTTCATGTTTATGTTTATAGGATGACCTTCCACTGGTTGGGAACAAGGCGCCTGATTTTGAGGCGGAGGCTGTGTTCGATCAGGAATTCATCAATGTATCTTGTCTAAAGAACCTTCCTTTTTCCATCTTGATTAGTTTCTTACAACAATGTCAATCATATCTTCTGCTTCTAGTTAATCTGAGACATAAGCTTAGGTTTGAAGCTAATATGAGTAGTCTTAGTGAGTATGTGTCTTATTGTTCTCGAATCTAATTGGTAATTGTTGAATTTATGGTTTCAGGTTAAGCTCAGTGAGTACATTGGGAAGAAGTATGTCATTCTCTTTTTCTACCCATTGGACTTCACTTTCGTCTGCCCAACAGGTTTGGATTGCTTGAGAAGTGTATCGAAATATAATATCTGAGGTTCACTGTGTCATAATCATTTTTTGTATCTTTTGTCCTGTAGAGATTACTGCCTTCAGTGACCGGCATGCAGAGTTTGAGAAGTTGAACACAGAAATATTAGGTGTCTCTGTCGATAGTGTGGTAAGTATATAACTATACAGTTACCATCATAATTTCCCATCCTTCTTTATGATGTTATTGCAAAATCTAGCACCAAATTCAAACCGACATCACTGATATTCTTGTCTGTTTGCAATTGCTTGACTCATCCTTGCTGCTTGTGCTGCTGTCTATGTAGTTTTCGCACCTTGCGTGGGTTCAAACAGACAGGAAATCTGGAGGACTTGGTGATCTCAACTATCCCCTTGTTTCAGATGTCACTAAATCAATCTCAAAGTCATTCGGAGTGCTCATCCATGATCAGGTAAATTGTTAGCCTCTCAATCTTGACTTTTATTTTTAACTTTCTAAAGCGTTTGGGAACTAATATAGACTGAGAAGTAAAAACAGGGAATAGCATTGAGAGGGCTTTTCATAATCGACAAGGAAGGAGTGATCCAACATTCCACCATCAACAATCTTGGTATTGGCCGAAGCGTTGATGAGACAATGAGAACCCTCCAGGTATACAAATAACCCATAACTCAAAACCGCTCTTTCTTTCCTTCACCCGATTACGCTTTGCATGATGCGTTCTCGATGTTGCAGGCCTTACAGTACATCCAGGAAAACCCCGATGAAGTCTGCCCTGCAGGATGGAAACCGGGGGAGAAATCAATGAAACCCGACCCCAAGCTCAGCAAAGAGTACTTCTCAGCTATTTAGAAGCTACTAAGATAGCAAAAGGTACAATCTTTGTTATATGTGAGCAGAGTTTTTTTCTTTTACGCTAAACAACCCTTTGTTTGAATCTCACTTTGTCTTCAAATCCATAAAACTTCTTTTTTTTTTTCGTTAATGGGAAGGAAGTCTTCATATTTACATATCCATACATACATAGTTCTCTTGTGTCATCGACTGCCTTCTGTAAAATGAATCAAATCAATTTCTTTATAATCCCTTTTCACCATTCTTAAACAACATTTGTACAAATAAATCATTTGCATATTTTCATATTAATGCTAAAAATCAAGAACATTCCAGACTCTGATCTCAAAATAGACATAAATCATATGCATGTTTCATATAAAAAAAATACAGGAACTTTTTTAGACAACATATAAATAAAAAAAAGTGAGAATAGCACTCATTCTGTGATCTTGGCAGCACAGAGCATATTATACACTTAGAAATCAAATTACGAACTACTCTATATTTTCCAAACACAACCCACAATCGAAAACCTGTAAAAGCTACAATAATGACACGAAATTAAAAAAGCAGCAGGCTACCTGTAAAAAGTTCCTCATGTGTCCCCTTTGCCCACAAGTTCCAACATCATTAATCATCATCATCATCAACCCACCTCTTTCGAGCAACCGGTAACCGGTAAACGCCGGTAGACGCCGGTTAACTCTCCCTCTTAAACTACACTACGATCCGGTAACATAAACTTTTTTCTAACACTCGATCGCACTTTCTCTTCCTAACAATGCATGCCCTCACCAACTCCGGCGCCGTACTCCTCGCCGTCTTACTCCTCTTCCTCCTCATCTTCCTCGCCGAGCTCTCTTACATCTTTTGTCGACCCACGCCGTCTCCGGCAAGTAAAGAGGTTCTACTCCAATTCTTCATGTGTTGCAAGAAGAAGAAGAAGAAGAACCAATCTCGTATTGAGCCAACTGGAATTAATTCTGTACAGATGGAGGAGAATGTCGTTGCGGCGGCGGAGGAGGAGGAGGAGGATGTAGGGGCGGCGGACAAGTGGCGAGTGTCAAGGCTTTTGTTCACGATCGAAGAAGAGGATATGGAAATGGAAGATGACGATGTGGTCTCTGCGGATAACGACGGCGAACTCCGTGTTGATATTCCTCCGGTGGAATATTCCGGCGAGCCAACCCCGTTCTTGACGCCGTGTGATTCTCCTCAGTACTTCACTCCTTCGCCATCTCCTGGTCGGGATATGGATGACGTCATCGATGTGTCTGACGTCGTCAGCAGCAGCAGGGGCTGTTGTTTCAATTTCCAAAGCTCTCAGATGTCTTAATTTTTTTTGCTTAATTCCAATGGTTTAGATATTATTAGGTGTGGAACAGTTTAGTAAAATTATTTACGGATTTTGTCGGAATTGTTATTTCTTTTTCTTTTTTTTTGGTTACAACTTTGTCGTAGTTTTTTTCGGCAATTTGAATTTTCACCAAGACCTCGTATGTTTGTTAAAATTAGGGCTACGTAGTTTTGAGTCGTGAAGATCTTTTGACGACATTGTTAAAATCTCGAGCTGATACACATGTTTTATATGTGATGGTTCTGTTTTGGTTTTTGCTTTGATGTAGAACCAAACTTATTTTGATTATTGAAACTCCGGTTTGGTTATTTTTTTACTTTGTTGTTACCGAAATGAACATAATATTTTTATGGAACTCGGTGTTCCTTGTGTTCGAATTTCGTTTAGTTTTAAGTAGATTAAATTACAAGACGATTTTTGTGTGTGTTGTAGTTTATGCGTTTGGATTGGCTTTTCATACGATACAGACAAAAAGCAAATTGTTATCGTTTTGAAATTCTAATTCTCTCCCGCGTGTCATCAAGTGCTTACTTTAGCCATTGTTGTATATTGATTATGGAGTTATTGCATTTGGATTGGCTTTTCATCAGAGAAAAGAACCAAGGACTTCTTTTTTTTTTTTTTAAATAGTTAATTTGATTGGATTAAATATATCTCTAGATCATACTCAAAATTGAACACAAACCAAAATTCGCCGCAACACTACCATATATTACTATTTAGTCAATCCTTGAAATCGGTTCAATGTGCATATTAATCTCTAATTGTAATCGGTTCAGTTTGCATATTCTCAAAATCCAAAAATACAATTTGAAAGATAAGTGTCGTGTGCGGTGCATCCTCGTCTTTCATGTTGACATTGAACATAACCATTATACTACAAGAAAACACATGCCGATTTCCCTTTTTACCGAGTAGTCTACTATTTAGTGATTTCGTCGCATGAACACGATGATATAAAAATCATCATACTGTAGATACACATGTAGTCATTGTAAAATTTATATGTCAAACTTTTAGATCAGTTTAGATCTTATACCTATAAAATATCGTTATCAAAATTTTTAATCTATGAAATAAAATTAATCAATAGCTAGGACCCTCCATTAGCTATACACCTTGTTTGGATTTGGGCTAATGAGGTCAAAACTCAAAGCTGGGCTTTATCTAGAGATATGTACTAAATGCTCTTCAGATTGGTTATGTCCTCTACTCCGACATTCCCCTAATCTGCGAGTTTTTAGGCTAAATCATGTAAGTTAGTTTTGCTACATACATGAATAATGCTGCAGCTTTATTTTTTCTTCCCCCTTCAATCTCATTTAGTTGATATCTCAGATAAACTGCGGCATGTTCAGAGATTTCGAAGCTCAGTGGGAGCAACCGTGTTGTGTTCCTGAATGTTTTGTGTCGGGTCTCGAAACAATTGAGTGGATTGGGTACCAAGGAACAGAAGCAGAGAAAGAAGCGGCGATTTACATGTTAGAGAAGGCAAACCACCTAAAGAAGATGACATTATCCAGAAAAATCACCAATTTGAGGGAGAAATACCGTACATTGATAGATTTGGCGTCCAGGATGAGCTGTTGTAGCACATGTCGGCTTGAGTTTGTGCCCTTGGAGCAGCATTGCTATTTTAATGGATTTTGGTTTCTTTCTCCTCTTAACTTGGCAATTAATCTTATGTTTCTATCTATCTCAAAGTTTGTAGTATAAACTAAAGATTATTGTAAGAACCTATCTCTGCATTTTATGGGGTTCAATGGATTTTCAGTTAATTTCATCGGATACTGTGGGATTTGATTGAAAAGGAGTCTCGCTTTTACTCCCACCTGATAGACACAAAAACTAACTTGTTGTAGAGAATTTTAGAAACCCAAAAAAAAGTTCAAAAAGAATAGTAAAATAGAAATTGGCTTACACTAAAATAACCACCAAGGCAAAACGTAGTTTCCCTCAAACGTTGTTAACCTCTAGGAAAAAAAAGAGAGTATCATGCGTAACACATGTGGCTTACTCATGTTAAAAAGCTGGCATCACACTACAAGAAAACTGCCTATTTCCAACGAAACTTTACGACGGTTTTAATTCGATGTAACTTTACATCGATTTTACGACGGTTTTACGACGAAATATGTGTTCGATGTAACTTCGTCGTAAATACTTGTCGTCGTATAATCGTCGTACTTTGACGACGATATTACGACGATTATACGACAACATGATAAATCGTTGTAAATTCGATGTAAAATTACATCGAATTTACGACGAATATGACTCTCGCATTTAACGACGACTTCACGTCGATAGTTTCTAGTTTGGTAGAACACGTTTTTTTAATAGGTTTACCTAACAAATTTACATCGAATTTACATCGTAAATCCGTTGGTGTTATGAAAAAATTTCTATAAATACATCCTTGCATCAAACGAAAGTTTATAACAAAAAAAAAAACACTAATAACAAAAAAACACTATAAAATATTTTTTTATAAAATGTCTATATACGATCTACGAAGATGGATGTATACGCAAAAGGATTCGGAGGGAGCGTTGATGAAAGAATTCAAAGAGGGGCTTGAAATATTCATGTAAGGGGCTTAAAATATTCATGTATCAGGCCGGAAATATGCAAACAACTCTGGAAATCGGTAAAATCTTCTGTCCTTGTCGTAAATGCAAGAATACAAGATATATTTTTATTGAGACGATGTTGAAGCATTTACTAAATAGAGGGTTTATGCCGCAATATTATGTTTGGTATCAACATGGAGATGGTTTTGAAAGGAGTCAAGCAGTTGATCATAGTAGTAGTAATTATCAAGGTCAAGTAGATTTTGATGAATCAAATTATCAGGGTAGTTATCATCATGGTCAACATCAATTTGATCAGGGTCAAGATCATGATAGGATGCATGCCATGGTTAATGATGCATTTCGTGAAACAAATGCTGATAATAGTACTATTGAGAAACCCAACGTAGATGCGAAGCGATTTTATGATATGCTAGACGCTGCAAATGAGCCACTCTACGATGGATGTAGAGAAGGCCAGTCTAAATTGTCGTTAGCAGCTAGGATGATGACAATTAAACGGATCATAACTTAGCTGAGGTTTGTATGGATGATTGAGCTGATCTTATTAAAGAGTATTTGCCAGAGGATAATTTGGCTGCCGAAACATACTATGAGATTCAGAAGTTGGTGTTTAGTCTTGGGTTGCCTTCTGAGATGATAGATGTATGTGTTGACAATTGTATGCTTTTTTGGAAAGATGATGATAAGCTGCATGAATGTCGATTTTGCCAAAAACCGAGATTTAGGCTGCAAACTTCTGGGCGTAGTAAGATACCGTACCAACAGATGTGGTATCTTCCTATAACTGATAGGTTGAAACGATTGTATCAATCTGAAAGGACAGCTGTATCGATGAGGTGGCATGCATAACATTCACAAAGAGAAGGAGAATTGACTCACCCGTCAGATGCAAAAGCTTGGAAACACTTTAACACGGTACACCCCGACTTTGCTAACTCTAAGCAAAATGTGTATCTTGGTATTTGCACTGATGGATTTAGTCCATTCGTTATGTCTGGTAGGCAATATTCTTTGTGGCCAGTTATTGTAACGCCTTATAACCTTCCCCCAGATATGTGCATGCAAAAGGAATTTCTATTCCTGAGTATTTTAGTCCATGGTCCCAATCATCCAAAGCGGTCCCTTGATGTGTTTTTGCAGCCTCTCATACATGAGTTGAAACAGTTGTGGTCTACAGGAGTTCGTACAAATGACTGTTCGAGGAAATTTTTTGTTACAATGCGTGCAGTGCTTATGTGGACAATAAGCGACTTTCCTGCATACGGAATGCTATCAGGTTGGACGACGTATGGGAGGTTATCTTGTCCTTATTGCCTCGATCGGACAGATGCGTTTCAGCTGAAACATGGTCGAAAAACATGTTGGTTTGATTGTCACCGCCGGTTTCTACCAATCAACCATCCATATAGGAGAAACAAGCGGTTGTTTAGGAAGAACAAAATCGTGCGTGTCCCCCCACCAGTGTATCTATATGGGGAAGATCTAGAAGCGCAAATAGATCATTTTGGGGGACTAGAAACGGTGAATCGTGGGTGAAATTGGCACACTCCGGCTAATATGTCTGATGGATACGGGGCAATCACAATTGGCACAAGAAAAACATTTTTTGGGAATTTCCGTACTGGAAAGATCATCTGCTGAGACACAATCTTGATGTCATGCACATTGAGAAAAACGTTTTTGATAACATCATGCATACAATGTTAAACGTGAAAGGAAGAACCAAAGACAGCGGAAAGTCAAGGTTGGACTTGCCCGATGTTTGCAACTGAAATGAGTTGCATATAATGAGCAATGAGAAATCACCAGTTCCTATATTTTGGTTGGGTGCAGCAGAAAAGACATCGTTGTTCAATTGAGTTTCATCTGACGTGAAGTTTCCTGATGGGTATGTATCCAATCTTGCTAAATCTGTTGAGAAAATGCAAAAGTTTTCAGGGACTAAGAGTCATGACTGCCACGTGTTTATGCAACGATTACTTCCTTTCGCATTTGCCGAACTCCTTCAAGGAAATGTTCATGAAACAATTGGAGGTAAGATATTTAATTCATCACATATAAATTTTTTGAGATTAATTAATTATATATGTTCAAATATTACAATATATAATTTAATTTTGATTGTGCAGGCATCAGAGCGTTTTTCCGAGATCTTAGTACACGGACGTTGTCAGAAGAAGTAATTGCAGAGCTGTCTGCTAATATTCCAATATTGCTGTGCAATTTGGAGAAGATATTCTCCCGGCGTTTTTTGATGTTATGGAACATCTTCCCATTCATCTCCCTCACGAAGTAGAACTAGACGGCCCTATTCAATGTATATATATTTTGTAGCTTATTTGTATATATAGGTGTTAATTTCAATGTATATATATTTTGTAGCTTATTTGTTACCCATGTACGAGAATGCATTGAATGCGTTTCAGATGATGAAATAAACGATCGTAAATATCGTCACTTTGCTCAGTGGTTGAAGACGCAAGTAAGTTAATATATAGTTATAAATATTTCATTAATTTAATTAGATCGATACTCAATATATCTAACATGCACACTTATCGATATGCCTTTTATAGGTGGATCATGGCGACCCCGTATATCCAATATGGTTTCATGAGTTACTCCAAGGCCCCCTCGGGAAGATAACGACTGCACCCATGTATTTCACTCGTGGTTATGTGTTTCATACATACAAGTACGGCGTTCGTCGGGCAACTACCAACTACGGAGTATGTGTTAGGGGTGAAATAGATTTTTATGGGGTGTTGCAGGAAATAATCGAAGTGGAGTACCCCGGCTTGGTTAGTATGAAATTCGTTCTCTTCAAATGTGATTGGTTCGATCCAACAGTCGGTCGAGGGATGCGAATTAACAAATTTAGTGTGGTCGACGTCAACAAATCACGACGATACAACAAGTTTGAACCATTTGTCCTAGCATCACAAGCAGAACAAGTAACGTTCGTTCCATATCCACGAGTTCGAACCACTGGGCCCACATGGTTATCGGTTATTAAAATAGCTCCAAGGGGTAAAATTGTTGGTGTTGACGATATTACAATGCAACAAGATTCTTGCCGTCACATTACAGAACCAGAGATTACGGACAACGTTCTTCTAATTGATCCCCGAAACATGCAACTTGAATATCTACATGACGACACATAAGAAGAAGGTGATTCCGATGAGTTTGAAGAGAGTAGTGACGATGATGATGAACCTGAAGATGATGAACCCAATGAAGATGAGGAGCCCGACGAAGATGATGATTAATCTGATTGATTTACTTTTTGTAATTGCTTAATTTTTATAATTAAAATACCGAATATGGGATAATCTTTCCATCTTTCGGTGAGTTTTTGGCCTTCCATATTCACTTTCCATGTTTTCTCTGATGCATTTGATCTCAACTATACAGTTTTGCCTTCGTGTTTTCCCTTTTATGTGGTCGAAGAAGAACTTCACAGGAAGAAGAGGTTGGAAGAAGTGTGCGCTTGTCGGAGTGAACAGTGATGGATTCGCCATTTCCGATCAGTTCAACAAACCCAAGAGTTTTCTCTACAAAATACAAAGAGATGTTAATTGTTGTGTCTGCGGACCATCCCACTTCCTCTTCTTCTATTTCACAATAAATGAATTGAGAGAGACTTAAATTTCTTTTCGCATGATTGTGACAAGTGTCAAGGTTAAGGGTATTATGACATCATTACGACGATTATGGTTTAAATCGTCGTAATGTCGTCGTCAACCCTTAACCAGAAATTCAAATTATATGGTTTAAATGTTACGACGATATTACGACGATTTAAACCATAATCGTCGTAATGTCGTCGTAATACCGTCGTAATACCATAAAATTTAGGGTTTAGGGTTGAAATATGTTGTATAGGTTTGGTTTTTCATCGTTTAGCTTGTTTTACATACGGTTGAAATATTACCCGTATCAGAAAAATCAATTACATTATATACATCATCCATGTTTCGAATAAATTTATAAGAAGGAACGCTATACATTATTATGTAAGATAAGGAAATTTTCCATATATTAGATAAGTCTTGGATGCACAAATATACTTCGTTAATACACGACATATTTGTATATTGTAATTTAGGGTTTAGGGTATAGATTTCTATGAAATCGTCGTAACCCAAAAACATTAAATTTACCACGTGTGGAAAAATTTGCCGTGTGTGGTTGAATTTTCGGTTTCAATATTACGAGGGATTTCCGACGATTCCGTCGTAAATCCGATGGTACATTATTACGGAATTACGACAGTTACAAAATCTATATATACGACACCATATTTCTCTTTCTTTTTCATAATCTCACAAATCTTTTTCGCTCTACAAAGCTCTCTCTCTCTCTACAATCTCTTTCTCTCTAAGGTATGTCTTTTTTTTAAAGTAATTAAATTAGATTAGAATTAGATAATTATTAGATTAGAATTAGATAATTAATTATTATATTTGAATTAGATAATTAATCATTAGATTTGAATTAGATAATTAATAGGATTGTAATTATTAGATAGGATTGTAATTATTATATATGATAGATATTAAATAGGATTGGAATTATATGATTTTGTTATTAATTAATTAATTTTTTGTTTTTAGATATATGGGGCCATGTAAGACACATTATCGCCAGTTTCTGACTCCGGGGACGGGACCGAATGCTAATTCCGAGGGTCCGTCTTCTTCTATCACACCATCCGCGGTTCCGGATTTTCATGATTCCGCACCTGCGCCGCCGCCGTCACCTACACATGCATCAGCACCTCGACCCCCTATGATGTATACGGAATACAAGGTCGAGGATTTTTTGCGTGCGCCGGGTCATGATGCCTTACCACGGTTAGATCCGCGACGGCCGCCGAACACTTTTTGGTACGTAAATTTTAATGTTATATTTTTTTTTAAGATTATTTTTTTTACTAAATAATATAGTTTTTTTTCTCAGGTTTAAGGAAGATAACAAAGTCGGACGGAGTGTGTCTGAGACTATTAAGCCCTATTTCTTGGAGCCTCACCGCAATTGGTTTGCGGTTCCGGACGACGTTATCGAAACGTGGTTCAAATGTTTCGCGGTAATTTTTTTTTTTTTTTAATTATATTTTTTTATTTAATTAATTATATCTATTTTTAATAATTTCTAATTTTATTTGACTTTTTTTTTTATAGCAAAAATGGCACTGGGACATTGGGATCAACGAGATGGTGAAGACCAAGTTTAAAGAGAAGGCAAAATTTCGGCTCAACAATACCGTCTCCGATTGGAAGAGGAAGTGGGAGGTTGATGGCGATAAGGCAAAGCCCTCATACATGTCTTCCGAAGTTTGGAACGGCTTGAAGACCTCCTGGATAGATTTGCATTCGCAGGAAGTGGCCGCTAAATGCTCGGCTTCTCGGAACATTGTCGGTCCAGACGGTCTTTCGGCAGTTCTCCCACATACATCGGGCCAAACGTCTTTTGCGAAAAGGCGTCTTGAACTGGTAAGATTTTTTCGGTTAATTTCATTTTTTCGGATTTTGTTATTAATTAAAATTAACTATTTACCGTTTAATTTTTTTTTCGGAATGTCGTTTTGTTAGGCAAACGGAGGCGAACTTCCTCCAATGACCAGAGTTTTTGAAGAAACTCACAAAAAGAAATATGACTCTTTTGTGAATCCTCGAGCGAAGAAGGTCTACAATGACGCTATGGAGAAGATCGCCGACCGTCAAACTCAGGTCTCTCAGCAGCTATCACCTGGCGGTAGCTCGGTCCAATCCACTGCGGCTTTGACGACAGCCCAGATGGACGAAATATACGAAGAGGTAATAATAATCAAATTTTAATTTTACCAAATTATTTTGTATTAAATTTAACGTTTCTTTTTTTTAGGTTGCCCCGAAGAAAAAGGACAGAGTTTTAGGGATGGGATCGATCCGAGATAGTGTCGTCGCCTCGTCTTACTCAACTCATCATTTGGACGATCTGGTTCAGTTGCGGAACGAGTTAAACACCACCCACTCCAAGATCAACACTTTGCGGGCGAAGCAGTTGGTATACGATGAGAAGATCCAAGGATACGATTGTTGATTGTAGAAATCACACAAGGATAAAAGAATTGAAAGATCGATCGGGATCTTGTTTTTATTAAATCGAACTCGTCGGAGTTACAAAAATGCTTTCAGATCGAAAATAAGAAAGAGGTCGGGTTTTAAGCTCTCACTTTCTCTCTCTAGAATGTGTTCTCTCTCCTTCCTTTTTTTTCTCCCTCCCTCCAAATGTCGTCGAGCTCTTGTTATTTATAGGCTCTCTCGGCGGCTAAACCTTTCCCCGAATCCGGGAAAAGTTCCGTGAATCCCGGATTAGAAAATTAGTTAATCTTCACTTTCTGTATTTTCATAAAGTAAGATATGCTTTATGCTTTTCTCCGCGAATCTCGGAGGTGGACTTTGATTATGACGGGTTGATATTGACTAGCTCGGTATTCCGCGACTCGGCATTTGCTTGTTGTCTTTCCCTTTACCGATCTCGAACCACCCTTGATCGGGATCAACTAGACCGATCTCGGTTCGAGATGAGGACTTGATTTTTCGTTTAAAGCTGATAATACCGAGTTCGGCTTTTACCGAGTTCGATGGTCGATCGGTTTACGCAATTTCTTACCGATCTTGAACCGTCGTCGATCGGGGTTAATGCACCGATCTCGGTTCAAGTTCGGCACTCCTTTGAATTCTTACCGAACTCATCGGTTAACAGTCTCGTGGACCTTTCGAAATCGAAAGTCGGCAGCCATTTCGGTCTTTCCTTCCGGGTTCGAACCGTCGTCAACGAGGATCAATTGGGCCGGTCTCGGTTCAAACCGGGATAAACCGGGGAGTGCTACACTCACCACCAACAACGATAAGACGATCCAAGGATACAAGTCTCTCTTCGATATTATTGCCGCGAGTAACCCCACTTTGGCGACTGCAATGAGGCAGCAGTAAGTATCGACATCGGGCACGAGTGATTCGCTCGCGCAACAGTGAGCGGATTTGGAACGGAGATCGGACGAGGAACTTTTTGGTGATTTAGGTGTTTCACCTAGAAGAGATAATTAGTATTTTGTAATTTAAATTTTATTTTGTATTTTGAATTTAATTATTTATACAATTTTAATTTATAATTATAATTATATTAATTATTAATTCATTTATTAATTTATAATTTTAATTATTAAAATAAATATATTTATAATACATCGATTTTACATCGAATAAGAATTTACATCGACTTTACATCGATCTAAAATTTACAACGATTTTACATCGAATAATTTTTACATCGCTTTAACAACGAATTTACATCTAAATATTACGACGAATTTACGACGGATTGTCGATACAAAAAATCGATAATTCGATGTAAAATCGATGTAATCTTACATCAATTTACCAACGACATACCAACGAGATAATTTTCGTAGTAAACTCGATGTAATTTTTACATCGACATTACGACGGGTTTACGACGAATATTAATCATCCTAGTTTTTACGACGAATATCGAGTAACGATGATCCTATTACGACGATTTAACAATCGTCGCTAATCCGTCCCAAAGCCTGTTTTACATCGATTTTACATCGATTATGTCCGTTGTAAAAGTCATATTTTCTTATAGTGTTACTCATTGCCTCTAATCAACAGAAAAGGCCATGAAGAGCTGTTAGTATATGAGTTTCAAATTAAATTAGGAAACTAATATTGAACCAGACAACACATGAGTAATGCAATCAAAGGTGATCGGCAATGAATTTGGCCTAGACTGACGGAATCACAGCTAGTCAGAGTGGTGAAAAGCAGTCAAGAGCAATGTTCAGAGAATTTTTTTTAATCATGTGAACCTATGTGACATTAACAAATAAGATTCTAATCAAAATGGTAAATGGATATAAAAGACTGAATGAAAAAACTTAGGGTAATTATTGAAACATACATATGATCTTGAGTGAAAACTAAATGGGAGCGAATGTCAAGTAATCAGAAACAACATATCTAGGATTTTCACGATAGGAATGTGGGTGCCATTTCTGTACCTTCAACAGTTGGATTTTAATTATATCGACCTTACAAACCTTTAGAGAGGTAAACGGGATATATATATGCCCATCTTCATGGAGCTGAACACAACACACACAAAGCAAAAGTAGTGAGAATTGTTATTGTCAAAGGAGGAAAAAAAAATGATAACAATAAACCATGATTGCAGTTATAAGAGTTTACAGATAAAACACCACTCATGCAACCTATGAATAAAAGTAAATATGTTCCGAGATGATAGCATATATATATTTTTTTTGAATTGAAGAGATGATAGCATATTAGTATTGATTAATTGAGAAATCGTTAATTTTGGAGCTTCCTCGTGGCGCTAGACGTGTCCTCCACTATGCGGCCACATCTTCTTTTTGGCACTTGCAGTGATCTCATCAAGAATTACAGGTGAAAAAACTGTTAACAGTTCAAGTGGAGGGATTAACTTACATCGAAGGCGAGACGCTAGTACTTCCTTTTCCTTATGTGTGTTGATATCCATTGTTCGACTTGGAACTGGGAATTTGAAACCAAAATGTTGAAGAGGGTATGAAGCGAGGCGAGACGCAAGAGTTAAATTTCTTCATTTGTAACTGACGAAAAGTTAATGTGTAAAAACTAAAAAAGATATACCAATGGACCAAACGTTTAAAGGCTTTTAAGAAGTTTGGCATGGTCAAGCTTGACGTTAAGAAAAAACTATTTGTTATTGGTTGAAGAAGGTGACATGTCATTTTTCGAGAAGATCATTGGTTGATTATTTCTCCTAATATTTGAGCACACGTGAATGCCCTTAGAGGCCAGGAAATGAATCCCTTTTATATAAAGGAGATTAACTAAAGAATTTTCCAGTTCTTATTCATGCAATAGGTGTTTTCATCATAAAAAAAAAAACTATTGCATAAGTTAAGAACTATGTTAAAACCAAAAAAAATAAAAATTAAGGACTATGTGATGTAGGTATTAACACGGATTTTAAAAGCCATAACCAATTCAAGCAAGAATCTAAAACTCCATCAACACACCACATAATCCTTATGTTTTTTTCTTTTCTTTTTTCAACATAATCCATATAGATTAATCAAGTTTTACAATCTGAAGCCAGAAATTAGAAGAAGCAAAAAAACACATGAGAACAATTCATAAAATTGGAGGTTGACTAAGATAAGTCAAAGTCACACTTCATAGTTTGAAACTTAAACCCTCTGGATGAATTAGAGGAACCGAGAGGGATCTTGAGATCATCACACTTAATCTTTGGTTTGAATTTCCATAACTTTATCACCCAAAACTTGAACCTAACACTCATCCGCAGCTTCGCATCGATCCGGAAAACTCCGGCTTTCTCATCCTCCTTCAGATCTGCTCGCGCTCCGTCGCCGAGCACCATCAGATTCTGTCCCTCGATTTTGGTTCCAATCACCGTCGTGTTTTTGTGTCCTTGGTAGAACGGCGAGATGCCTACGGAGCCGAATCGCTGGTCGCCGTAATATCCACTGACCTGGATCTCATCGTAGTAGACTCCGATTCGTCGATTGGGGTTACGGATTGTGAAATTGAGATCGAGATCGTAGTGGAGGTTGCTGTTGTTGCTGGAATCGAGGCTGAATCGGTTCAGATTGGCGTCGGTGACGTAGAATTTGACGGCGTTGGGACGGAAGATGAGCCAGAGAACGAAGGCGGCTATGCCGAGGATTACGGCAACGGCTATGAGGATGTTGCAGATCAGGCTTAGGATGCAGCAACCGCAGCAGCGTAAACAGCTACCGATGCAGCTGAAGCAGCAGCATCCGAATCCGGGCGTGTCGTATCGGCGTTTGGTCTTAGCCGGCGGAGGAATCGATGGCCCGTAGTATGCTCCGTTCAGGTCCCCCATCTGTTCGACGATATGCCTGAGAGAGAAATCAAAGCAGAGAGATTTAAGAATACGAATGGTTTTTGTTTTTGTTTTTGCTTAAACCTAAGAATACAAATCGTTCAGTGAAGAAGAAGAAGAGGATAGATATATAATTATAATGTGTGTGATTAGAAAGGAGATAAATTGTGTTTTTAATTCAAAGGTAGAGTAACGTAACGCGTCTTTTTTTTTATAAGGAAACGCATTCAAAAAGACGCGATTACTCGTGTATATTTATTTATTTTTGTTGTAATTTAAATTGTGGCCTGATTTGGTTGATTTTTTTTCTTCTTTTTTTTGTCATTACTATGAAAAATTAAGGGTGGCCAAATCTGCAATTATGTTGCTACTGATAGAAGAAAAAGACTATGGGCGATGAAAATTATTACTAGTAACTAAGATATAAATAAACCAAGACCGGTTAACTCTTAACCAAGGGTTTAGTTTTTGAATAAAAGTGCCGTTACTTTTTTTTGTTTCAGGAGAAAAGGTAGCCTTTGAATGTGGGTCAAAGCTTTTTCAACAATTGGCAAGCATTTCAAAACTTAGGAGTAAAAGTTTATAAATAACTAGCCGTTTGTTTGACGATTAAAAAATACAATTTATTTATAAGGCTTTTTGTTTAAGTGTAGTTCCAAGATAAAAGGTTTAAGTAGACGTTGTTATCAAGTTTGTTTGTCACTAAGGAATAAAGTAAAACAGCGCGGAGTTGCACAAGAACTTGCGTTGCTTCATTAGATGGCTAAAAGACACTAGGTACAATTAGGCCCATCACAAATAAACTAAGCCCAATAGTAGATGAACATAAAGACGCTAACTATATATATATTCATGAAGACCTAAACTCAATATTGATGAACTCCAAATATGCATTGTGCTATTGATCATCTATCTGGAATTTTCAATGTTGTGAATGATTTCAAAGTTAGGTGAAAAAGGCCATTCATTAAAAAAATAAGTGTGTTTGGCAGTCTTGTTCATACATGCAGTGTCGCTAGTGTCTGTGAGTGAACAGCCCACATACCACGTTCATAACCCACTTTTTAAAATAAATAAAAAAGCAAATCCAAGGTTAGGTTTCTCAATTTTATTCGATAAATATATCATTTCATGTGGTTGAAATCCAAAGTATAAATTCAAGAAAACTGAATTGTATAATCCTCATATTAAAGTAGACATTCTCTTGATTGAAACAGATATTTTAACAAACATATCGATTGTCTAAATACCGCTTGGATAAGTAAAAACCCACCGAAGAACTTTGATGAGTTTAGTATGTCAAATAAAGATTAATAATTTTTAAAATTCCTATCAAGTAAGAAAAATTGAGTGGTTTAATTTAACTTACATTACATAACTCCATCCCGAAGTAACGTGGGTGACTGACTGTCTTCATCGACGTTTGCTGATTACAAACGTTTCTTAGATTATTTTTATTCAACGGTTAAATAATAAGTTTTAAGGGACCATATTCCCCTTTCTTTGGTCAATTTTAGGGACCATATTTTAAATTAAATTAAGACATTAGCAAGAAATTAGTCTTCTCGGACACGTCCCGAGCTGTTGAGTCTTGATGAGAGCCATGCGATGATCCGACGTCACATAGTCTCTCTTAAATCTTAGAGGCAAGTAAGTACTAAATATCAATTCATAGTCACTATTAATTAAATTTCTAATCTGGATAAAGAATATAAGAAAGTTATTAGCTAAATTCTTGGAAGTTGTAACAGTGGGTACCGGATCCTGATTTTCTCATTTCAAGATCCAAGAATATTCACGATAACCCCTTAGAAACGCCATGTTAACTAACTTTATTTGAATGTGACAGCAACATTTTAGTAGAATGTGCTCTGTATTGCAAGAAAGCCATAATATACATCATCAATACACCAATAAATCTACAAATCCATAAATCTGACTAAAATAAATCCAATCCACACAGTGTTCTCTTTTTGAACTTTCTTATTCGTTGTGGAATATTGTACAAATATATAATAATGGATCTTGATTTAATTTAAGAAATAGATGGAGACATATATATGGACAATGACACCGTAACACAACGTCCACAAAACATTAACGAGTCATAATCTATTCGATTAGATTTTAATTTCTGTCGCCGTCCAACTTTACCGACTACTAAAAAAATCATCAACAAAGTTACAAGCAAAAGTCGATTTGACAGGATCACAAGATGCATCTTAGTCACCGAAAATATATTTTATGAAACTAGCAACTTAAAATAGAATTTAGAATTTAACTATAATAAAGTATACATATGTAACTTCTTACATCTCGTTACAAACAACATCACGAATCTGTATTACTTTTTTTTTGTTGACATCATCACGAATCTGTAATATTTGCTATCGTATAAGCAAAAATTACAACTCACATTAAGAAGACTACAATATTTAACGGAGCCGTTAGTTACCTGATTTTTGTGCGCTCCGTCGCCGTTTCAGACACTAACACTACAGCTAGTGGTAAACGTATACTTAACGGCGTTATCTCCGACAATAACTCCGGCAGCTTTATTACCGAAGTTAATATACGCCGGACACCTCACGTAAAGATGATACTTCCCGGTGATAAAAGTCCCAACCTTCCACCTCACTCTACCGTCAGCACGAATAATCAACATAACGAGGCCGTTATCGTGATCGCCGTCGAGACTAACGGCGTTAAAAGGAGCGACGGGAACGGAGTTTCCGTAGACAAACGGCGACCAGATGTTGACTTCTTTGTGTCCCTGGTACGTCGGAGGGATCGAGGTTCGGAAAGTGATCTGTTGGTTCCGGTAAGTAGCGTAGACGTCAAGACGGTCGTAGTAAACGCCGATCTTGTCGTTAGGGTTCCGGGAAGAGAGAGTGATTTGGAAATTTGAGGTGAGGAGGTTCGGTGGATTGCCGGAGACGTTGAAGGCGTAGACGGTGGCGTCTTGGAGGAGGAAACGTGGCTTTGAAGGTTGGAGAATTGCCCAAATTAGGAGGATTGTGAGGAAGATTATGAAGAGGATGAAGATTATTGACCATATTATTCGCCGGATTAGTTTCCGGCGAGAGTGACTGTGTGAACCACAGTCTTTGGAGGTCATGGTGGTGGTTTTTTTTCTTCTCCGGTGGTGGTGGTGGGGCGAAAGTGGAGAGAAGTTGTTACGATATTTTTTTTATTAACTAGTTGATGGGCCAATTGCCTCATTGTATATCTGTATGTATGCTTTATAGGAGGAGAGTGATATGCAAATAAAGACATTCTTTTTTTTTTATTAATATCAAAATAATAGTAGTAGTAATAAAGGCATTTTTATTAAAACCAAAAACAAAAGCAAATCATGACATTTTCATTGTCTAAAAGTTATGTATTATTTTTTTGGTTAATGTAAAGTTATGTATTTGGTATATAACTTTTTTCTTTTATCGTGTACTTATTCAGTCAAATATTTTAGTACACTATTAGAATTTATATCTTAATATGTTAATTGTTGAATATCATTTTAGATTATGTATAATTGAAAAATATATATATATNTAGAAATGTTGAAAATTGTTAATCGGAAGATGATTGATATGGTCGGTGCATATTTTCTTTAGAAAGATGACTTTATGTGTGGTCGAAGAATTTCTCATCGGCTCCAAGCCTCCAACAATAAGAATCAAATCAGCTGGTAAATTTCACTCTCAGCTTCCTCATCCGAATTATTGAAACTAAATTAAAACTTAAAAAACAATTATTTCTGTTTTAGTTATATGCTTTGATTCAGATTAAAAAAATACATATGGACTCAAATGTTTAAACGCTATATTTTGATTTTGAATTTACACTTAACAAAAATATATCAAATATGCATAGTTTTAGATATAAAACACTTTTCATTTTCCATAATATATATAACTATAAAATGTGAACGCAAACACAAATATATAGGAAAAATTATTATTATTATTAAAAATGTGATAAATTAAATGAATAATCGTAGAGGATAATAATTTTAGATTTACAAAATCGTAAAATGCTTAAATGTATATCGTAATTCAACATAGTTATGTAGTCTTGCAAAATCATTGTCCACTTAGTCATTTCTCTTTTGACTTTTTTTTTAGCAATGGTTTTTTGTTTTTTTAAATGAAATTGAAAAACATTTTAACTAACTCAAGACTTATTCGACCGATCAATGTAATCGTATAGAATATGTAATTTTTTTTGTTCTAATCCATATTTGATGCAAAATGAATTGGACACTAAACTCAGAGATACACAAAAAAGTTTAGATCTTTGGAGCTATCACATGGGTTATTGAATTTTCACTACCGACTATTAGTCCATTTAGTGATAAGAATTTAGAGTCCAATATAATATAGCTTTAAGTATTAAATGATCAATTGTATTGTATACATGTATGGGATTAATAATGGGTATTGATAGAGATTGAAATAAAGTTTCATTTATCCACGTTAGTCTCCATAATAGAAATGAGGACGTAAGTGACCTAACACTAGTTTCCAAAAGAGAAACCTCCACTTGTCCATCATTTTATTTGTCTTGCTACGTTGATTAATAATTACAACAATTGCTCTAACATTGTGCTGTAATATTGGGGAAAAATATACTTTTAATTTTTAATTAAGAGGACACTAATTGTCACTGATATCGGTATTGGTCGACATACTGTTGAATGAAACTTTAATGTTACATTTTTTTTTGTATAAATAATATATTACAAAATAATATATTTATAGTTGTTGCTTATAACAAAATATATCGTATTAGATCATGCTATTGACCGAATGCGGCGTAATGAAAACTATGAATTGTGATGTCTAAAATAAATGCCCATACACGCCGAAATTATTGGACAGTCCCTCCGATACAAACATATGGAAGTACATATTGTATATTTCTACTCTTTTTGTGCGCACAATTTCTGCTCATTTACTATATTAAATCAAATGAATATGTAAGATTGTATCGCCCAAATCCTAACAATTTTGTGTGTCGATCCGATCAAAGAAACGAACAATTGTGAAATGGAAATGTTACAAAGAATAAACTATGACAATATAAAATACTAAAAGAAATAAGAAAACGTGTGACAACAATATGTTTTTTAGACTTTTAACTTGAAAAGGGATACAAGAAAAACCAAAGTGAATGAATCATTTGGAATCAAACACTTGTTAACTTATTGCATTTAAATTCACAAATGTAAAGAGACAGAAAACTCAACATGTGAAGTGTGAAAAGATTGTGGATGCTCCTATCGGCATCAGTGTACACATATTTTACATTCTCTCACTATCAAAATTTCAGTTGTAATTAAAGGATATTCGTATCTAGCATTTACCTATAAATAATAGGTGCATTAGCACAGAAAGACTGCAGTAAGTGAGTCGAAATATTAACCGATATATGTAACATTATAACAAAGATATTCTAAATTAAGCATCAATTAAGCATCACACTAAGAACGTTTGCCGCCTAGCACGTTTTAGGCGTTTTAAAACACTGTATAACAAAGATATCTTAAATTAAGCATCACACTAAGAAGTACGAAAACAGAGTCACAATTACATACCCACTTACACTATAGTAATCTCGAGCTTCAAATATCAACTTTCAGTATCTTGTTCTGATTGTCATCATACTGAAACCTTGCAAGCTAAAAATAAAATGTAAGCTAAAATCGAAGAATTGAAGGAAAAGATGTGAAACAACTGAGAAGGAAGCAACAAATTAATGAAATGTTACCTTCATACTTTTCTAGCTCTTTACAGAGAATTAGATGCTCATGTCCCAAGGAGGAACCATACGTAGTCATCCCTTGAGTTGAAAGTTGAAACATAACTGTCACTACTCTGAAGCTTATAGAACAATTTTTGGAGACTGATATTGTAGTTGCATTATTCACAGACTTAGAAATGTGGTAGACATCAAGCATCATTCATATATCCATCTTTGGGATTTAGCATACTGAAAAAGAAGAATGAGGCGTTATTTTCTTAATTCAAATGCTATATATATATAACCTCAGGGTTTACAAATTACAAATTAGAATTTCCATCTTCAACGTTGGGATTTTAATCATCTTTTTATTTTATTTTCTATTTAACCAAAAATCTAGGAGCCATGAGTTACTAGTTATTGTGGTAGTGTTTTCCCGTGATACTATCACGAGCTCCAAATTCCATACAAATTTTTATTAAAAATAAGAAGTATTTTTTTTTCTCCTATTTTTATTTATATACAAGAAAAATCTCATTAAACTACACCAGTACGTCAACAATTTCAATATTGTTTTTACGACTATATTCATTCAATGAATAAACCAATATACGGAGAGTAGCAAAACCGACCCGACCGGTCTAGAGTGTAGAGCACTCTATCTTTCCCTTCCTCCGCTTTCCACTCACCGTCTGATCGATCTTAAGCAACCACCATGGTTCGTTTTTTGCCGCCGGAAAAATCGATTTCTTCTCCTTCATCTCCGACGTTCCTCTACGTTAATATGGTGGCTTTATGCTTTTTATTTTCTATTTGTGCTGGATAAAAACAGCCGCAGGGAGATCACATTGACTTGCACAGGAAGAGGCATGGGTATCGCCTCGATCACTTCGAGCGTAATCGCAAGAAGGTACTGTTTTACTCATCTTCTTCTCTCTCTAATTTTTTAGTCAATCAATCTGTTCTCACATAGTTAAATTTTGTGTTCATCGTCTTGTTGGTGAAAAAAAAAATCAGTCTCTAGGTATCAAGGGTAAGATGATTGCCAAGAAAAACTATTCCGAGAATGCTCTCATGAAGAAAACGTAAGTGTTTTTAGCCTCTCTCTTGTTTGACAGCTTCAGTTTTGCAAATTGAGGCCTTTTTGTGATTTCTCGATAAACAATATTCAGAGTCAAAAGTCCTCATGCTATTGCTACGGACCAACGACGTGTATTATAATTAATATATGATTGAATCTATTGGAAGTTCTAAGTTTATAGATAGCTGAAAACACCTTTAAACAGAATTTCGTTATGTTATGGGATTTTCGAGTTTTGGTTAACTTTGATTTGTTTACTTATCATTCATCTCCCAGATCTCAATTTAACATTGTTAGAAGAGGTAAATGCATAAGCTTTGATGTTTTCTGATTTTTTTCTATCATTAATTTGATTTGTACAACAACATATTGAAAGTGCACGAGGAGTTGTCATCAAGGCGTAATGTTGATGAGGATGTACGTGATGGAGCTGTTCCTGCATATCTTCTTGATCGTGAGGATACTACAAGAACCAAGGTGATTTTTTCTCTGAGTGAATATTGGTGTGAGGCAATACATGTATCAGTTTTTTTGTTTTGTTTCCTCGGTGTAGGTTCTTAGCAATACCATTAAACAAAAGAGAAAAGAGAAAGCTGGGAAATGGGAGGTTCCTCTAACAAAGGTAATATTTTCTGTTTTGAACAGTTTTGTAATTGATTTTGTTTTCATTCTTTGCTTAAATCAAGAAATGGCTTTCCTATTTTTCAGGTTCGTCCTGTTGCTGTTGCTGAAGATGAAATGTTTAGAGTTATTCGATCCGGGAAGAGGAAAAGTATGAATTTTCTTTGACATCTTCTGCTAAGTATTTCGTTTTTTGGCCGTGTGTCCTGATTTAGATGCTTGAATTGCTTTTAGTTTTAGATTTGTCTTTCATTGACATTTATAGGCTACTGGCTCTTTCATTTTAGATGCTCTATTAATCTCACACCATGCCTTGAGTTTTAGATTGTCTTTCATCCACTAGTATAGAGACTATTTATTGCTGGAAATGAGTTTTGTTTGGTAGTTTCAATGATGAACGGTAACAAACGATTCTTGGTGTGTATGCTTCCTACTACATGTGAATTGCAGCAAAGCAATGGAAGAGGATGGTAACAAAAACTACATTTGTTGGACCTGGTTTCACAAGGAAACCACCAAAGTACGAGCGTTTCATTCGACCATCTGGGTTGCGTTTCACCAAGGCTCACGTTACACACCCTGAGCTAAAATGCACTTTCTGTCTCGAAATCATCGGAATAAAGAAGAACCCTAACGGCCCAATGTACACTTCACTTGGTGTCATGACCAGAGGAACAATCGTAGAGGTTAGTGTGGGAAACCTTCTGTTATCATCTCCTTTTGGTAGCTGCAACATCTCTAAACAATTTCCAATTTCTAAAACTCAGGTTAACACGAGTGAGCTTGGTCTTGTTACACCTGCTGGAAAAGTCGTCTGGGTAAGAGAGAGAGAGAGACGAATCTTAAGATCTTTAAACTTAGTTTGTTTCTTAAAGCTATTGCCTTAAACCTCTTTTGCTTTCATTGGCTTTCAGGTAAATATGCTCAGGTGACAACTAACCCCGAGAATGATGGCTGTATTAACGCAGTTTTGCTTGTCTAGACAAATCTAAATCTCATGCTCATGAGTTCAATTTCAAAATAGGAAAAAATTAGGTTTTTGCAGCTTTCTTTTGTGGCTCTTTTCTTCTTTGGGAAGTTAACTAAGGATACGTATTATTGTAACTTCAGCTTCTAATTTTTCTGTTTGGCCGGTGTTGTTCTATCTATATGAAACAGGAAAATAGTATGAGATAGATTCCAATCCCAGAAGCTCACCAAGAGCTCGGAGGATGGAGAATCGAGGGCTAAAAGATTATCAGAAGGAAGAAGAGATCATCTCGGAGATACCTGATTCGTATGATGATGATAGTGATGATTGATGGTGAGAGAGTAAAAGGTTGAAGAAGATAAATGTTTGATTGATTTTATCCAAAGTGGCTAAACGCTTAAATATAGTGTGTTCGTACAAACCGACTCTTAACCAACATACTGGTTTATTGAATGAAACTAAAATTAAACTTAACCAAAGAAATAACTAAACCATGATACACCAGAAGATAAGAGAATAATCCTATAACAATACTCCCTCGTCGACAACATCCTTGAGGAGGATGATAATCATAGATGTTTGCTCCGGTGGCCTTAGCAAGTGGAACACCTCTTTGATAATTGGTTTATTGTGAAACCAGTTTTCCTTGACGATAGGGTCAACTTCGTTGTCATTGTCAACCAGCGGTACCTCATTCAAAACCAACAGCTTCCCTTGTGTTTCATCCCCAATTTGCAGCTTCGGGTAAGTGGAGAATTCATGAACACCACCAACAGCAGAACTTATACGATTAGCTTCCCAATCACAATTTAAGGCTTGGTTCCATATAATAATCAACCAAGTGAAGTAGCCCAGACCTGAAGAACTTTGAAGTTCAGTACTGAACTGCTCCAAATCATTGTAGTGTGCCCAAAATCCAGCTTCAGAGTGAGTACTCGGCGGTCGTCTTAGGAGAGAACCGTCGATGGACCGCAATTTAAGTTTCAGAAACAGCCATGTAATGTGAGAGTTTTCTCCAGGTAACTTGTCAACTACAAGGGATTCTTCTCGGTTATCAGAATCAAATGCATCCTTAGGTGACTCTTTGATGATCATAGAAATGTGTTGAGATCTTTTCCATTGAGTGTGGAAACTCGATCATGTGCTGCAACAACAACCTTACAACCCTAACAAGAGCACAACTGTTATAGTTCTTATTTCTCCACCGGTGCCATAACGAAGAAGAGCCTTTCCTGTGTTTACACCAAGTTTTGAAATTCATAATTTCTACCCCCTCTTGTCTCTTTGTATCCGAACTTCCAAGTTGCTAAGTTCAGCTTCTGTTTTGGTTGTAGTTGAACTTGTTTACTCTGTTGAAACAACTTGCTCAATCTCCCGGTCACTGTCCAAAATCTTACCCATATCGATCTCTATTCCTGAAAATAATTGCAATAGCCTAGATCTCTATTTATGCTTCAAGTGGAACTTCACATCACCACATATTAGTTGTTGCTTCTTCATCCTCAAACCTGCAAGTTTCTGATCATAATCTCCATTAAGAGCAATTGTCAAATGCTTATTCAAGTACTTCTTGATGAGACATCTTTTCCAAGTTATCCAACTCGGCATTACTGCAGGGAACACCAACCTCTGACATTTCTCCGGCCACTTTTCCGCTATTACTTTGATATCCTTGTCAATTCCAGCCTGAATTTGATATGCATTCATCTGAAAAACAACTAATGTAGTTGTAACATTAACAACTCGTGATTCTTTGTCCATTCTCACTACTCCACATTCTTTGCTGGATTGATGATTTAACAGAACAAACAGCTCAAGCGCGAGACTTAGATCTCCCTCCAAAGGCAAAACATGACAAGTTGAAACTGCTTGTAGTTGCCTTGTTATTCCCATAACTCTTGGTCTTGCCTTGTTTTTGTACTTGAATTTCCAGGACTTGTGGTACTTCCTTTGCTTCTCTGAGCATTTCCGCTTATAACGTACCTTTGGTACTCCATCAGGTTTGATTATGGGTTGCTCAAGAGGCTGTTCATCTTCATCCATAACTAAGGTCTGAACATTCTCCAAATATTTTCCAAATGGTACCGTCATAGCTAAAAATGATTCATTGATAGCAGAACTTTTGCAAGTTGAAAATCAATTGCTCAAGCATGCTCATGTCATTGCAATACTTAAGGATCGAATCCATAGGGAAATAAGAACGACTCACTAAGAATACAAGACGCTATCTAATTTAAGCTATAATCGGGATTTTGGTTTTGTTTGAACAGATTGAAACATACAAAACAGAGAAATAAACAAAGGATGGAAACTACACGTTATGATTTAACATCAGAAACTAATCCACTTAAATGACATGACACAATTCCAATTCCAATAAACGAGAGGCAAAATAAACTAAAATGACCAATAACTAGAAACTTAAACGGGATTGCTATTACGGTTTTAAAACGATATTAAAAACGAATCCAAGGGTGAAGTATATGATTTGCGGGTAACCTTAAAGTTTCACAATGATGCCAATATACTCAATAATGCTAATCCTTAGACTATGATCATGAAACGAGACTAATCTAATTCCTCGGAATTAGTCACTTTGCAAATTACTAAACCAAAAACAAATTTTCATTTGTGATTTAGTACCTTTCAAGCATTAAAAACAAGATCATTTAATCAACAAACATCTTAGACAACTATTTCCATATGCTAAGAATGTAAGTCCCTTGATTAGTTCATTGAGGAATTTCATCGAACACCTTTCGGGCGAGAAATTCTCTATGATCTAAATCAACTTGATCATGATCAAAATAGCATTAAAAACACTAAACAAGGAAGGATCATTAATAATCTAGGCCCTAACATCATTGATTCACTCTAAAATTACCTAAATCTACTTCACCCAAGAATTCAAGAAAACTACTCACTCATGGTCAAACAACGAAAATAAACCATATAATTGAAAGGCATAGTTGAGATAAGAAAGAAAGTGAAAGAAAATTTAATAAAACTTCACTAGATCATCAAAGGATTGCAAATCTTCTTGAAAAGCATTAAGAACAAGGTCTGTCTTTTTTTTTTTTCCTGTCTAAGTCAATGTCCCCTTCTTATTACAGGAATAAGAGTGTATTTAAAAGCATAAAAATCAGACTCGGGTCAACCCGACTTGGACTCGGGTCAACAGCCTAAAAAATCAGGGAATAAGTGAAGCCTGTCCATTGTTTTGTGAAGTCTGGCCTTATATTGTGAAGTCTGGCCATTTATATTGTGAAGTCTCGCCACTCATAACGGTTATAACTCTTGAACCACAACTCGAAATGACTTGAAACCACCTCCAAACGAAAGCTAACTCAATTATCTACGACTTTCATGAAGCACCAAAGCTAAATCCACATGGAAACCCTTCATATGAGTCGATCTTTAAAGCTTTTTGGATGGCCTCTGCATTTTCATTTAAACTCCAAGCGTCTCCTTTGATCCAAACTACTCCAAACCACTCCTAAACACCTGAGAAAGGCTCTAGCAAGCCAAAAACGACACAAAACTCTCTAGGATCTCTAAAATGCAAATCAATACCAAATGAGACTCAAATGCATGAAAAGATCCTATAACTATACAAAATGTGATTAAAAACTATGAAAACAGAGTCTTAAAAAGATGTAAAATATGGTTATCATTCATCACTATGTGAACAGCCATCAACACTCTCAATAGACAGCACATTTGATGATCCTTTTACTGCAACTTTTGTAAGGGAGGACGAAGTGCCGTTTACATAAGTATGAATACCTTCATCATCGTCCAGATTGTCAGCCCTTCCCACAACACTAATCAGAGGTGCAATTTCCATAGATTTCCTATCTTCAAACCCATCATCTCCCCCCATGATTTGTATATAATCCATGTCATCATCTTCACAAGGTTGAGATCCATTACACACAGACTCACTAGCAACACACGAGTCCATGCTTCAGAACAATCAGAAAAACCAGCAGCTGTTGGCCATGCTTCATGTAGTTTGATAGGAACCGTATTTATTTCTGTCTCCATCTTCGGAACTTCTTCCTTCTCTGTGACTTTCGGTATAAGAGTTTTACCAACACCACAATTGCTGCCTCCATTTGTAGGTGTCGCTATGGGCTCAGCTAGCATAACAATCGACTTAAACGGAACAACAAGATCCACTACGTGAACAGATTGCCTCAAACTCCCCAGCTCATACCGAGGATCCTCATATAGCTCACAAAATTTAGCATACATCACGATGATGTAATCTGTCCAGGACGAAAAAATTCCAAAGTTGAGACAACCCGCTCTTACTTAACCGAGACGGCATTGTCATTGCATTGACTTAACACACAAGTAATACTTAAAGTCCAATGCAATTTATTCCCAAAGATCGAATCCAAACGTCTTACAATAAAACCAACTTAAAACACAAGTCTCAATAATAACGTTTTAAATAAAAAAACAACGAATAAACGAAAAGAGTAAATAAATTCCCAAAGCCCCTGCACCACACCGGAATGTCTACTCTCGCACATCCTCGAACTCACCTGAAGAGAAAAGGAGAGGGGTGAGTAATTGGGATTACTCAGTGAGTGTAGATCATGGGGACCCACGAACTCTTCCACAATTCAAACATATCACGACAAACGCAAGTCACAAGCTAAACCATCCAGCACAACATGTCCGAAGATAACTCAAAAACATAGAATGACCCCTAGACGTATGTGTCAACAATCGCCACCAGCCGCACTGGGAACCACGATGTGTTCGACACCCCTGGGACATAAGCGTCTCCGCCCTGACATCAATATACCAATCCATGTATCATCCACCACCAGCCGCACTGGGAACCACGGTATGACACCCTTAGTGACCCCCGCCACCAGCCGCACTGGGAACCACGGTGTGCCACTCATCATGGATCCATGGTCAGCCATACGCCTCCCAGGTCCATCAAACATCACTGGGTCATCCGGGAAGGCACCCACCTTTTCCCTAGACCCCTTATCGCGGTTTAACCGCCTAACAAACCCTTTTCCCCCTGGCCTATGCCCACACTTATAATATCCCCAAACAATATCTTTCACACACACATTATTCATATCATCATGCAACCGTATTACGTTTAACCACCTACACGTCTAAGTGTTTACAAACATCACCAAAACCACAAATCATATCTACTGACATAATTATATATATATATATATATATATATACATAATATTATCAAACGTCAAACAACTACGCGTAGACTTATAGCTACACGTAGGATGCACAGTTTAACAAGTGACTACTCGTCACGACACAAATGAAGAATAGAGAGAATTCATGACCGGTCCTCACCTTAGCCACTTGAAGAAGAACAGCACACTTCCCTTTTGGACAGACTCGCTGTCTTGACTTAACAACACGCATTCCAATGCTACTGATGCTCAAAATGGTTCTCGTTAAACCGAGAGCCAGATATATGAGTCATGAACATCCATGCAAAGTTTTGGGTCAAACAAACCTTGTTTACCCAACCAAAAGATACAATTCGTCAGACTGGTTACAGATGCGCGCTGCACATAAACATTTCAGTAAACCAGACATAACTCTCAAGCCACTGATCCAAATACAAAATCCTTTTACAATGTCGAAGATGGATGTCTTGAAGATATGCTCCCCGAGTTTCAGATCCATCAGAATAGTAAAACTCCTCCAAACGCTACAGCTTTCTAGTCTGGTCGCAGATCCGCACTGCACATATCAGGCCTGAGAAAACAACCATAGATTTCATATCACAATTCCAAATGATGAACCGCTTACTGTATTATTTAGATACGAGAGTCAGGAAGGTCCTTACTGATTTTCAAATCAATCAGAACAGTTTTTCCCATCCGTTTCCATTTCCTACTAAAACTACTCAGATTAGAGATTCGGGCAGACTGCAGCAAATACGAAGAAACGACGATAACGTTTGACACATACCTTCGAATGCAACGAAATTGGTCTTCCCGGAAAGCTGAGACTTGGGGATTTCCAAGGATAGGTAGATAGTCACCTGGGTCCACACAGATATCCAGGAAAACACCTCATAAGGTGGCGGCGGCAGCAACTCAGTTTCATGGTGGCGACTAGGGTTCACGGGTAAGGAACAAAACGAACAGGGCTTCGCCCCACCTCTCAACCTTGCTTCTTCTCTCAGCTTTCTCTCATTTTTATAGAGAAAAGAGGTGGGGATCCCTAGGTTTTAAAATGGGCTCACGGGCTTACGGGCTTACTAATAGCAAAAATTAAAACGGCTCGTATCATCGGGTCCAGGATGTTACAAAAGTGATTGCAAATAAAATCACGATGGCATTGGAGAGCTTTACCTTGCATATTGAGAGAGGCGAGACGAGTTTTCTGTTCCGACGGTGTGTTATGAAGATAGAAGAATTGCTCACTTGATCAATTCATGAAACATGGTTCCATCAAATATTGGGAAACCTGGGGGATCCGGAGGACGAGGTGCTTCTGGTGGCATCATCGGAGTGATAGATGAGTATGGATTGGATACCCGGTGTCGGATTTGTGAGAACGGAGCTTCGGCTTCCATATTTGCAACTCGCATGGTATAGTAAGCTTGGTTCTGCTCTTCCTTTCGCATGCGCTTATCTTCCACATGCTTATTCATCCTGGTTATCCATTGTTCTTCTGTGATTGCCATGGATTTAGGTCCGAAGAGCTCGAATGCTCTGATACCAATGAAAAAGGAAAATAATATGAGATAGATTCCAATCCCAGAAGCTCACCAAGAGCTCGGAGGATGGAGAATCGAGGGCTAGAAGATGATCAAAAGGAAGAAGAGATCATCTCGGAGACACCTGATTCGTATGATGATGATAGTGATGATTGATCGTGAGAGAGTAAAAGGTTGAAGAAGATAAATGTTTGATTGATTTTATCCAAAGTGGCTAAACGGTTACATATAGTGCGTTCGTACAAACCACTCTTAACCAACATACTGGTTTATTGAATGAAACTAAATTAAACTTAACCAAAGAAATAACTAAACCATGATAAACCAGAATAATCCTATAACACTATATAAATATTTTATATATCATTAAAAGTTTTGCAAATTGTAATAGTATTCAAGCCCCTAATTGTAAATCAAAACGGATTGAATCCGGGTAGAGTTAGGTAACACCCCACACGGTCCTTCCTGACCACAGCCATGCATGCTACTTTGCACAATAAAGCTCCAATAAGCTATTTTTCTTTCTAAATTTGATTTTCTATCTCAATAAACTTCATTTGAGCTAAATCTAATATTGTTTTGGAATTGCTATATATCAAGATGTTTCATTCGGTTTAACTGAACCCGGAAAATATATAAGATGTGGCCAAAACATCTTTATATATTTTGAAAGAGAGAGAGAGAGTATATCATTAGAAGTTTTGCGGTTTGTAATAATATATCAAGCCCCTAATTGTAAACCAGTATGTTTTAGTAATGTGACTAATGAAAGATGTTGAGTTCGGTTTAACTGAACCGGAATTTCACCGGAAAAAAAAACCTGGTTTGACTTCGAGGAGCATCTGAACGTTGATTTTCTGAGTCTCTGACAATGTGTCAAAAAGTCCCACGTGGCGCGTGCGTTGGTTCTCTGTTACGTCGGCGATCATTTTGAGCCGTAAATGGGCTTCATTGGTATTTTTATGATGTCATTGTCTGCCCGTGCCCCGTAGGACCGGATTCTTTAGAATCCAGCATATTCCTAAAGTGAATCCGACACTATCGGATAATCCGGTCATCCAATTACTGCACGCCACGTCATTCACCAGTGGGACTCATGCCATGTAAGCCTCGGGTCAAGGCTTCATAAGCTGCCATCGTCCGACTTGTTTATTTTCCACGTGTTACCCTTCCAGAATAATACAGAGAAAGAGAAAATCAATAAACTCATCCAAATTAATCTCAGCCGTCAATTCCTTACCTTTTGTTATTCTCTCCTCTTCTTCTTCTTCTTCTTCTCCTTCTCCTTCCTTCTTCCCCAATTCTCAACAGATAGAAACCTCAACACTTTCACGAAATCGTCGTGACGAAACGAAAAACCCTTAAGTTATGGTAAAGGAGAGTCAAATTCCTCCGACGACGACCGGGATGACGTCTTCTTCTTCTTCTTCTTCTTCTTCTTCTTCGTCTCTGTCGATGACGTTGTCCTCGACGAACGCGTTATCGTTCTTGTCGAAAGGGTGGAGGGAGGTATGGGACTCAGCGGATGCGGATTTGCAGCTGATGCGGGATCGAGCTAACTCTGTTAAGAATCTAGCATCGACGTTCGACCGTGAGATCGAGAATTTCCTTAATAATTCGGCGAGGTCTGCGTTTTCCGTTGGGTCGCCATCGGCGTCGTCTTTCTCCAGTGAAATTGGAATCATGAAGAAGCTTCAGCCGAAGATATCGGAGTTCCGTAGGGTTTATTCGGCGCCGGAAATTAGCCGGAAGGTCATGGAGAGGTGGGGACCAGCGAGGGCGAAGCTGGGAATCGATCTATCGGCAATTAAGAACGCGTTTGTGTCTGAGATGGATCTGGATGAGCGTCAGGGCGTTTTAGAGATGGGTAGAATGAGGAGACGGCGTAATAGTGATAGGGTTAGGTTTACGGAGTTTTGCGCGGAGGCTGAGAGAGAGGGAGAAGCTAATTTCGGAGATTGGGAACCGATTAGGTCTTTGAAAACTAGATTTAAAGAGTTTGAGAAACGAAGCTCATTAGAAATATTGAGTGGGTTCAAGAACAGCGAATTTGTGGAGAAGCTCAAAAATAGCTTTGTAAGTCTCTCCATGTTTAATCTCCATATTTTTGGGAACTTTCTTCAATTTCCTTAGTAATTCTAGTCAATTTTGCAATCAGCTGAGGTTTTAAAGATTCAGAAGTTTCTAGCTTACTACAGAAGTCGCTTCTCTTGTAGTTACTCTCACTTTCTTATCCACTCATCGTCAAATGCTTGACATGATAGTTTTGTTTTTGGAATGTTTTAATTGAGTTTCTTATGGTGTTTGGCAACCTTTCTAATGGTGTTTTCTCTTCTGTTCTATTTGCAGAAATCAATTTACAAAGAAACTGATGAGGCCAAGGTTGGTATTTTGAAGTAGGAACTCTGCTAATATAATTAGCTGTTCTCTTACATTACATTGCGTTCTGTGCACTAACAGGACTTGCACCCATAATATTTGAGATTGTTCACTCATGTGTTTTCTTGATTTTCTTTACAATAACATATTAACCTGGGTTTTCTTGTTACCTCATATATTTTAGGTAGACATTAGTTCAGTGTTAAATTGGGAGTTTGATGTGGCCTACTTTCACCTTTGGTGCAGGATGTGCCCCCATTGGATGTACCTGAACTTTTGGCATGTTTGGTTAGGCAGTCCGAACCTTTTCTTGATCAGATTGGTGTAAGAAAGGGTAAGCACGTCTCTTCATGCTGCTTAATTTTTTGATTTAGCTGTATGTATTGAGTGGTGAATATTTGGTGTTTCTTTACCATAGGTGATTTGCCAAACAAAAACTCAGATCTTCTCTCTGACAGAGGGTCGTTGTTTAGTGGGTTGCTTGTTTTGGTGGTTACATGAGAAACTAAGCCCTGATTTGGCTCCACTGAATTTTCTTTCAGATATGTGCGACCGAATAGTAGAGAACCTTTGCAAATGCAAGAGTCAACACCTTTGGCGTCTGCCATCTGCACAAGCATCCGATTTAATCGAACATGATAACCATGTTGACGATTTGGATATGAGGATAGCCAGTGTTCTTCAGAGCACAGGACACCATTATGATGGTGGCTTTTGGACTGATTTTCTGAAGCCTGAGACGTCTGAAAGCAAAAGGCACGTGGCAATCGTTACAACAGCTAGTCTCCCTTGGATGACCGGAACAGCTGTAAATCCGCTATTCCGAGCTGCCTATTTGTCAAAATCTGCAAAACAGAGTGTTACACTCGTGGTTCCTTGGCTTTGTGAATCTGATCAAGAATTAGTTTATCCAAACAATCTCACCTTCAGTTCACCTGAAGAACAGGAGAGTTATATACGTAAATGGTTGGAGGAAAGGATTGGTTTCAAGGCTGATTTTAAAATCTCGTTTTACCCGGGAAAGGTAAGTTGATAATTTTGGATACTATAATTTCTTTCTATTACTACCAATATGTTTTTACATTGTTACTGAGAGTGACTGAGTTTTCTGGTTTCTTATAGTTTTCAAAAGAAAGGCGTAGCATATTCCCCGCTGGTGACACTTCTCAGTTCATACCGTCAAAAGATGCTGACATCGCTATTCTTGAAGAGCCTGAACATCTCAACTGGTATCATCACGGCAAGCGTTGGACTGATAAATTCAACCACGTTGTTGGAATTGTCCACACAAACTACTTAGAGTACATCAAGAGGGAAAAGCATGGTGCAATTCAAGCATTTTTTGTGAACCATGTAAACAATTGGGTCACACGAGCATATTGTGACAAGGTGAATATTCTCTACTAATTCATTACAAGCTCTTGTTCTGTTCCTTGAATCCTCTTTAATAATAGTACATGAACTGATACAAATTCTCTCCACTTATGAAAGGTTCTTCGTCTCTCTGGGGCAACACAAGATTTGCCTAAATCTGTTGTATGCAATGTCCATGGTGTCAATCCCAAGTTTCTTATGATTGGGGAGAAAATTGCTGAAGAAAGATCCCGTGGGGAACAAGCTTTTTCAAAAGGCGCATATTTCTTAGGTAAAATGGTGTGGGCTAAAGGATACAGAGAACTAATAGATCTCATGGCTAAACACAAAAGCGACCTGGGGAGCTTCAATTTAGATGTGTATGGAAACGGTGAAGATGCAGTCGAGGTCCAGCGTGCAGCACAGAAACTCGATTTGAATCTCAATTTCCTCAAAGGAAGGGACCACGCAGACGATTCTCTTCACACGTGAGTTCTGAAAAATGTGGGTTTGTTCTTGAATTTTTTAAATGTTTCACTCATGATTGTTTCTCCCTCGTCTTAATGAAGGTACAAAGTGTTCATAAACCCTAGCATCAGCGATGTTCTATGCACAGCAACCGCAGAAGCACTGGCCATGGGGAAATTCGTGGTGTGTGCAGATCATCCTTCGAACGAGTTTTTTAGATCATTCCCAAACTGTCTAACTTACAAAACATCCGAAGACTTTGTGTCGAAAGTGAAAGAAGCAATGTCGAAAGAGCCGTTACCGCTCACTCCTGAGCAAATGTACAATCTTTCTTGGGAAGCAGCGACACAGAGATTCATGGAGTATTCGGATCTCGATAAGATCTTAAATGATGGAGATGGAGGAGGAAGAAGAAGAAGAAGGATGAGAAAATCAAGATCGGTTCCAAGCATTAACGAGGTAATCGATGGAGGATTGGCATTCACACACCATGTTCTCACAGGGAACGATTTCTTGAGACTATGCAGTGGAGCAACACCAAGAACAAAAGACTATGATAAGCAACATTGCAAGGATCTGAATCTCGTTCCACCTCAAGTTCACAAGCCAATCTTTGGCTGGTAGATTTTTTTTTTCGCCACATATATATTTTGACTTATTAAACAAACCACTACGTTTATTATTATTGTTATTATTTATTTATTCATGATAGTTGTTGAAGGTCGTTTGTTATAATAGAAAAGTTAGTAGATATGTCATTTTGTGGGCTATTTTTGTAGAGTATTATTAATACGAAGCGTATTTCAATGACATATAAAATAATTAAATATTACTAGTTTCGAAATTTTCTGACTTTGCATTTTTGGGTTTTTGCAATGTGCGAGTAAAAAGTTTAGATTCTTTAGAGACATAATTTCTTACATTTGGATATATATTTAGTCACAACTATCGTTGTTCAAAATAATTAATGGGTTTCACACTTTGAAAATCAGATTCGCCTCCAACTGAATTATTATACTCCACAGTTTTATATTAGTAGTGTACAATGAATCGATGAAAATATTAAACTTCATGCTTAAGAATGAAAATGCACTAATATGGGGATCCAAACCCCGTTTTCATTTGGGGGGGGGGGGGGGGGGGGGGGGGGGGGGGNTACTATTTATAATTTCATTATTAATCACTCAAAATAAACAGTTTTAAATTGACCTGTCTAGTCACATTCTGACCTACCTATTCCTCTTTTTAAGTGGAAGGTATATTCCGGATCTTTCAGTGACACATTCTTATTAAATTAACTAAGATAATACTAATTTCTTTCCCTTTAACAGCAGCAATATCGTTGCACGCAGAGCAAGCTTCCCCGGTTTCAGCTTTTGGATCCCAAAGTTGATTTTATTCTTTATGTCATACATGTGTGAATTGATGAGGCAAAACTCTAAATCAATCCTCAAATTATTATTTTTTCAACATTGGTAGTACTTTTCATTCAAACCAAAAGAGAATTACAAGATAGAATACATGGGGGATACAGATGTAATACCCAAAGCTGACAGAGAACGAATCTCTTCGGAAACTAGGTTGGCAGAAAACTCCTAGAAAAAAAACCCCAAACCGGAGATACAAACCAAACTGACAAAACGAAACCAAAAAATCGACTCCCAAACTTCATCAGTGCAACCTTACGCATAAAATTTGCCACCTCTCTACTCATCCTCGTTTGGTGCTTAGTCGACTTTAAAAAATAGAATCACCTGCTTGCAAACTCCGGCTCAATGGGGCTTCGATCATGAAGCGTTGTAACCACCGCAAACTTGACACCATGGATGTCGAGAATACTCGGATCTTGACCCAGACTTAGTCTTGAGTAGAAACATAACTTGACATCGCAAACATGGTTGAGTTGAAACATGATTTGACAGATCTAGACCCAGATATGGTCTTGAAATCATGTTGGAGGAAACCAAAAGGCCGCCTAACCGCGTCACACCCCACCCCGAAAATGAGAACGTGCTGATCAATCGGTTAAGGCCAAGAGAAACGATGGCACAACTTAAGACAATGAAAACGCAGAGAAAAGAGGAAGCCAAAAATCATTTCGTGAGCCAAGGACCCCTAATAACCACGACGGTCCAACACCAACAACGACTAAAACATAAAGAGTGTAGGAAAAAAGTAGACCAAACAAAAAAAGTAGGAAAAAGCAAATACCCCAAAGACACCTCCGAAAATTGTGCAAGAATTCCAATGGTCAACAAAACCATCACAACTCCAACTATATACTCTTTGAAGTTTTCCCAAAGCTTACCATCAATTGGTCGATCATGTAAATTACTGGGATATCTTGAACGGTTGTTGTCACTGCATGTTAAACTGAAATGATACATCATGCATGTAGCTGTTGGATATTTAATGTAATTATTACAACTACTTATCTAAGCTTATAATGTAATAAGTTAAGACAACAAAAAAAGAAAAAAGTAGTCACTATACCTCAGATAGATAAGCAATGATAGTAGCGGATAATATGACCAATGCCGCAACAAGTAAATATTCCTTAAGCAATTCCAAAAACCTCCCAAATAGAAAGTCGACAAAAGATGATACTTTTGGCGCCAAAAAGTCTGCAATTACTCGGCTGCTACTTCGAAACTGTATTCCTTATGTGACCATGTCTTAGGAAACTTCCAATCATAAAAAGCTTCAATGACACACATAACTGTGTTTTGGTAGATGGTAGAGCAGCCTAATTTGTAAGCGTATCCACGGCATCTTCCATAATCTTGCAAGCCTTTGAAGCATGCAGCGCTTGTGCATAAGTGAATGTGCTTCATTTATGCTCTTGCCCATTTCTCTAGGCGCCTCAGAATCTCCGCTGCCAGAAGAATATGTCCGAGAGAAACCAGGTCGAGATCTAGTGATAGACTTGACGTTATGAACATGTTCAGAATAGTTCTTCCAACCTGACAATTATCAAAGGGTTAGAAATTTAAAAACAAGAAATACTGCATAAGGAGAAAAGGAACAATCGATCATATAAGTTGTGTCTTTATTTTGGATGAACCAACATAAGAATCCAAACAAATTCAATAAGTTAATGCAAAAAATGATAAAGAAGTAAACAAAAGTTATACCATCCTGGAAGTTGTTGAGTGATTTTTAATGTAATTCTGCAGATTCTCTCTGGTTTGTCCCTCAACCTAAACCAATTAAAATAAAGTTCTCCCTAGTTAGACACAGATAAATCTAAGAAAAGCTTAAACCATACAACATAGTACCAAACACTCCTGTATCTTCTGATGAATGCAAAATGCACAAGATAAAATGGTACAAGGACTCAAAAGTTTTATAAAAGTAGAAGCTGAGACTATTAACAAGAGAGAGTGAAATAGGCAGGGGCAGATGTAGAGAGGAAAAGGGAGGAGCAGCTGCCCCCTATGATTTTTCTGAAAATTAGTGTAATTTCTTAATGATTTTTCATAATGCCCTTCTTGGTATATTATTTTATGTACTATTGTCCCTGGTGAAAATAGATTCTAGATCCGCCACTGGAAATAAGTACGGTTACAAGATCAAGAAGAGTTATCAAAATGAAAACAGTTGGTCAACTAAATAAAGTTTTTGCTATAAAAGCAATTGTGAGTATAGTTGACGTTAGCGAGGAAAATGCTGGTGAAGTTTCGCCAAAAATATTATATATGTATTTACTTATACGTAATGATAGAGCGTATATATGTAACTAGAGCAAGCACCGTCACGGGGACTTCATTCGAAAGAAAAAATTATTCGCTTGAGAGCTTTTTGAGGATGAATTTTCAGGTCAATAAGGCTGACGACTGTATCGGTCCGGAGGTGGAGAGCTTGGTGGCTTCTCTTCCTGAAGGTGGAGTTCTGCTTCTTGAGAACGTGAGGTTTTACAAGGAGGAAGAGAAGAACGATCCTGAGTTCGCCAAGAAGCTTGCTTCGCTAGCTGACCTCTATGTCAATGATGCTTTCGGAACTGCTCACAGAGCCCACGCTTCTACTGAGGGAGTCACAAAGTTCTTGAAGCCCTCAGTTGCTGGTTTCCTTCTGCAAAAGGTGATATTTTTATAGAGATCCTTCTTTCCTTTGATTGTCGATGCAGCATTAAAGCACCGTTGCTACAAATCGTAACTTGAAATTTTTGTTTACTTTTCTACATCTACAGGAGCTGGACTACCTTGTGGGCGCTGTTTCAAACCCAAAGAGACCATTTGCAGCCATCGTGGGTGGTTCCAAGGTCTCGCCCAAGATTGGAGTTATTGAATCGCTTCTTGAGAAGTGTGATATCCTTCTTCTTGGTGGTGGAATGATCTTTACGTTCTACAAGGCACAAGGTCTTTCCGCTGGCTTGAAGAAGACAAACTTGAATTGGCTACATCTCTCCTTGCCAAAGCTAAGGCTAAAGGAGTCTCTCTTTTGTTGCCAACCGATGTTGTGGTTGCTGACAAGTTTGCTCCTGATGCCAACAGCAAGGTTTGTCTCTCTCATCTCACCATTGCTTAAAAGCTTCTCCTTCTAAATTCTTGGGTGATGGTAGTTTAACTACAGTAGTTAACAGAAAAATGAGAAATGGATCTCTGTGAGAATTTATCTCTGCTGAGGTTGGTGTTTTAGGTAAAATCCATCTGAGTGGTCTATTGAATATGAGCAAAAAAATAATAATTGAGAAGCAATTGTACCAAGAACATGCAAAAGAAAAGGAAGTGGATGTTGTAAATTGTGCTGTTGTTTAAGCATTTGCAATGATCCTAAAAGAGATGAGAGAAGCAGAGTTGTTAAAAATTTGATTTTGCTATAACTTTGTGTTCTGAGTAGAGTATGTAATGTGGATGTTTGTATAGGTTGTGCCTGCATCAGGCATTGAGGACGGATGGATGGGATTGGATATCGGTCCAGACTCTATCAAAACTTTCAACGAAGCTTTGGACACAACACAGACAGTCATTTGGAATGGACCTATGGGAGTTTTCGAGATGGAAAAGTTTGCAGCTGGAACAGAGGTAAGAAAATGATTCCTCATAGAGTAAAACATATGTTAGATGACCATATTAGGTTAAGTTTAGATTGCGGTTGTTGCAGGCGGTTGCGAATAAACTAGCAGAGTTAAGTGAAAAAGGAGTGACAACGATAATAGGAGGAGGAGACTCAGTGGCTGCAGTGGAGAAAGTAGGAGTTGCAGGAGTGATGAGTCACATCTCCACTGGTGGTGGAGCCAGCTTGGAGCTGTTAGAAGGCAAAGTACTTCCCGGTGTGATCGCCCTTAATGAAGCGATCCCAGTCACTGTTTAGAACTCACCATTGATGAGACAAACGATGTACACTTGCGAGTTTCTTTTGCTGTAAATTTACCTGTTCAATTCTTGACTTTCTTAAACATTGATGGTTGGGAAGTAGGGAGATGAAGAAGAGTAGTAGTCGCTTAATGAACACTCTTTCTCCTTAAACTCTTGAGCACTTCTTTAAGATCACTGTTGAGAAGATGCTCACAATATGCTTTATTGTCTTCAAAAGCAATGTACGTCTTCCAGAACATGTTTCGATCCCTCTCCTTTTCCATATCCATCTCTTCCATCATGTTCCTCAGGATCAAAGCTGCCTTCTTCCTAAAATGCCCTTTTAGGAAATCTTCAAACCCCATGAGCGGCCGATCCAGCATGTCCAGCATCTGCTGACATGACTTGTTGGTGTTCGTCAACACAATCTCTTCAATGTGCAGAAACACATCTAATATGTTGTAACGGAGTTTGTATCTCAATGGTTTTAAGGTTACAGGAGTACTCAGAGGAAGGCCGTAAGGATGGTAGAAGAAACCCGGTGCTCGATCTGGATACTCTGTAGGGAACTTGATGTTGAAGAAGAACAAGCTGTGACTCGGATCACCATTTGTCACGGTTACAGCAACCCTCATCAGCTCTTTTCTTTCTTTATAAGTTCTCACGAAGAAGCTGACTCCTTTCGAGCCATCTTCCTTATCCCTCGAGGCTAATTCTGTCTCTAGAATTCCCCATTCTCTCTCCACATTACCATTTGTGCAGACGCAGCAGCAGGAGGAGTAACAGCAACCGTAGTTGTAGAAGTGATGGTCACACGGAGCATCTCCATGGACAGCTTCGAACTTGTTGAACCTTTTGAAGTTTAAATCCACTTTGTCTCCCAACTCCATGATCTCCTTCTCGAAGATATCAATTATGAAGTAACTGAATCGTCCCAAGTGAACGATGTCACCAACTTTTTCTTCCGATCCCGGTTTAGACTCCGGTATAAGTTTTTGGGATTCATATTCTTTCTCTTCTCTAATAGAAGAAACTGCCCAAACTTTCTCCGCACGTCTCCTAAAACGAGTAGCAGAATTTGACCTAAATTGGTCTGTAAGTAATATTATGGGTTTAGTAGCTTGATCATCGCAAGAGTCGCTGCTGCTTACCTCAATACTCATAATTTTGTTTTTCGTGTGGATTTTGCTTTACCTCTCCTTAATATTTATAAAGATGAAAAAATAAACTAATGTCATATAGGATTAGGAAAAAAAGTAAATCCTAAAGGATAAAGTGGAATCTTTTACTTGTATAGATTCTGTGCGAGATTTTGTGATTTTTTTTGGTCTATTTTTCTTAATTCTGTTTCCAATATTCCTTTTTGTCCCAAATTTCCTTCTTAGTTATTTATAAATATAATTTTCTTTATTTTTTCAATTGGATTCTTGTTTATCTTAGGAATTTTTGTACTTCTGGTATATATCATTTGTCAACTCACTCCGTTGGATTTAAAAGTCTTGAGTTGGTGTAATTAGGAGAATGTACCCAAGTCACAAAAATGTTTACAAGTTTTCTCACAAGAATAAAAGAGTCCACATGAAGCATGTAGTTTTTTTTTTTTTTTTTTCTAACTCTTAAATATTAGTTGAACTTGTCACGGTGAAATAGCCGATCAGAGTTTTGAGAAAAGGAGTTTCACCGCCATGAGAGCTAAGTGGAAGAAGAAGCGTATGAGGAGACTGAAGAGGAAGAGACGAAATATGAGACAGCGATCTAAGTAGTCTCCTCTTGGAGACTTCGCTTTTCTTTCTCGTTTTGTTGGATTTGTATCAATCCTTAATTAATGTTAAAAGCTTAATCTTTCTAATCAGATTTTCACCAATAAAAAAAAAAAAACATGCGTTCTGTTAATAACCAAAGAGGAGTTGGAACATTTAACGAGAAGTGACGTCTTACGAAATTGACAGAGTATGTTATTGATGGAGAAGACTAGGACGAAGAGATAACAAAATTATTAAGGAGGACAGAGGAATAACATTATCTACTTTTTCAATAACACAATAAGAATTTCCACGGTCGAGAATCGACATTTACTTTGATTTACTAAAGTTAGAAAGAAAAGTAGCTTTTATGTAAAAATACATAATTTGATTTGAGCATAATTTTCATAAACACGTAATATATAAATTAGACAATAAAACATAAACGACCAATATTAGCGCTAGGGGATGCCAAAAGGAAGAAATCGGTGAATCTCACCTGCAATATCAAAAGACAAATATCCTTAAGTTACTTTGTTATCAAGAAACAAGAATCAATAACAAGAGTAAATTCATGTAGCTCACCGGTTTTTACCCTTTCTTTAGTTTTTGATAAAATTTAAAACCCTTTCTTTAATTCTACTCAGCTGTAAATTCATGTAGGTGGCGGCGTCATCGACGGTGTCATCGACGGTGTGACGACCGTCTATAGACATTAGACAACGATCACACCCATTAAAGTCGGTAAAGAAATAGTATTCGTCTCTAAGTCTAGCCATCATCACCTTAAACATCAGCTATATAGAGTGTAAAGTATATCATTTCTCAACCTACAAAACAAATACAACAGCTATAAACAAACAAATAAACAGAGTCCAAGTAAACATTTATTCAATACAAAAAGAAAAACACATACCTTCAATGAAACCTCTAGTAGATCGGCTTTTGTCGTTTGAATCTCTTGTAGATTTTTTATAGCTTCAGACATCTCTTTGATAGATTTCTTCATATCTTTGATTTCCTGCCATTGGATTGCAAGTAATGAATAAGAAAACTGGTAAAAACAACTCAAACTCATTATGGCTAAGGCTGGCTAGGGCGCGAGAGTAGATAGATATTTACATTTTTCGAGACAATTTTTTCATCTTCATCATTTTCCTGCAAAAATCAACCAAAATACATGGTTATTGTCAAAGAATGAAACATCACAACAAAAGTACTAAATAGAGTCGATGCAATTTAATAGGATAAGTACTTAGGTTTACAAGGCATAAGTCAAAAAAAGGTTCAGCTAAAGCTCATAAAATTAGAGAAATTAAGCGAATCTCAACTGCTTGTAGCTTTCTTAGTAGGCAGTTTTCGTTTTAATAAACAAGTAGTCAGAGAAATACACCAGGCATGCAAGAACAAGGTTCCACAGAATCTAACCTCAGATTTCTCCTTGTGTATCTTCTGCTTCTTCAAATTTGCTTTGCTCTCTGAACAATGTACCAACACGCTCTTACCTAATAGAAGACCGAACAAAAAAAGGTTACAATCAACATATATAAGACATTCCATCTCAAAAACAAATCATTCAGAATATAGATTAACTCGATTTATGACTATTTTCTTCTATGATATAATATATAACTTCTTGAAACCAAATCAAGATGGGGAAGCAAATGCTTTAGGCTCTTTTCTTCAGTAACAAACACAATGTGTTTGTTCTTAATCCAAAAAAAAACATTTTGTTATCATCTTTCACCTGTCACCTGTTTCAGAAAAAGAAACAGAGACAGCAGTCGCACACATAGTACATACCAACGGCAGTGACAGTTGCAAGAGCCTCCGCATCCTCCTCTTCTTCTGTAGATGAGATATATCATGACTCATTAGCAACCATGCAAATGTATAAAAGGTCAGAGTGAGATAACAAGAGAGATGTATCTTGTGACTCACCAGAAGAGTAATCACCCTCCATCGTGGAAACACAATCAACAATAGAGTTAAGGAAAAAGCACAATTGATAACACATGTCTCATAAGCTCTTTGTATCTTCCAAAAAAAGGATATTGTCCGATAATGGGGGACTGGTGGCCAATGAAATGGACACTTCCACTGTCAAAGCTGTGGGAAAGCTGAAACTCTTTCCTAAACGTGAGATCAAGCCTAATCTGAGGGATGTTTTGTTGTGAAAGAGTTCCAATGATAGTTTTCTTCCCATTAATTGTCACATATAAGACTGCAGTTTCTCCCTCTTTCCCTTTATCAAGTGATGCCTACACATATAGGAAAAAACAAATCAAGAGATTGATTAAATAGTTCCTGAAACTTGAAAAATTCAAATTGGCGTATGAAAATAACCTGAGATACGTGGATAAAGCAGTCTTGATCAGGGTTTGCGGTGAGAGACTCTCTGGCCTTAACTTCAAGGCCTAATTGCATCACAAAGAGAAAACAACAAAAGTCAGTAATCACTCCTTGTTCCTACAAGAACTATACAGATTCGAGATTCTTACCCCAGAATGTTGGGATCTGGTTAGCATTCATAGCATTCGCCATGCTCGGCTCAGGCTTTTCATAAATCATACCAAGGGCAAATATTAGAGATACATAATCTTAGACAACAAAGCAAAGTAAGCAGGGCTACCTCCATGCCTAGGAATTTCCTCTTTTTTTTTACCATCATCACTGCGGCCAGGAATTGATTCTTCACCCTCGTCTTCTTCTTCCACCAAAGGCGCTACATCAACTGCACTTCCCGTCAGTTCCATCTTCAGCTCTTCATGGTATTGCTTCTCCAGTGCAGCCATCTAACATAAAATAACCCACACAGCTCAAAATAATATTTTAAATAAAAACATGAAGTTCAAATTTTGTGCATTATATACTATTAACCTAAAACTAAATATGTGACTGATAACACCATATTTTACATCTTTTTAAGGTTTAGTTTCATAGGTTTTTAATCCCACTTTGTATAGTTTTGGGATATTTTCATGCATTTGAGTCTCATTTGGTTTTAACTTGCATTTTAGAAGTCCTAGAGAGTTTTGTGTCGTTTTTGGCTTGCTGGAGCCTTTTTCAGGTGTTTAGGAGTGCTTGGAGCAGCTTGGATCAAAGGAGACGCTTGGAGTTCGAAGGAAGATCGAAAAGGACCAAAAGGAGCAAAATACACGTCCGATCGGTTGATAACCGATCCCGACAACCGATCAACATTTCCTGATCAAGACGATGTGCCTGAAAGATCCAACCGGAAGAACACCTTGCCCATTGAATTAGACTGGGAGCTCTAAATGAAAGTTATGATAAATTGAGTTAGCTTTCTAATGGAAGTGGTGTTATGTCATTCCCATCAACGGTTCGCGAGATGCGTTTGATTTAGTGAAGACATGTCTTTACTAGAAAATGCAGCGGCAATCCGAAATAGCTGAAAGATCATGTCGTATGAAAGCCTTCCCGTACCCAGTTTAGTCTCAAATTTGGACACCAGATATAAAATTTAGTTAGCTTCTCGTGAGAGTTGGATTCGTGTCATTCAGGGCTGTGGTTCAAGAGTTATGGCCGATTTAGTGAAGAGATGTCAAGCCGAAATCGTCAAACCGATCGCCAAGGTCGACGCCACCATTTTAACAAGCGAGATCGGTTACAAACCGATCCCCATAACCGATGCCGGCACTTTAGTGACCCATTTTTGTATTTAAGTCATTTTTGTCCAATAAAAACATAAGTCTTCTTCTATTATTTGTGTGTGACGACCCAAGAACTCTCTCTAGAGTTTCTTGGGTTGTTTTTCATGTATAATCCACACTTTTGAAGATTTCTTCAATATTGTTTCATATTATCTCTATTTGATTCTTCTTCTATCTTTTAATTGGTTTAGATTTGTGATTCTTGTTGTTTTTGTGAGTTGACTTTTTGTGTTCTTCATGTTCTTAGTATGTTCTTGGTGTTCTTGTGAATAGCTTTTTGTTGGATCATGATTAGGCTTGATTTGGATGGTTTGATGATTGCTTGTTGATGTTTAGGCTTAGATAATCATTTGTTCACATGTTTAGAAGTGATCTTAATGCTAGTGTTGAATTAGCTACTCAATTTCTAGATCATGGTCGATTTACACTCGGAAGAGGTTTGGTAGATTGTCTAGAAGATTTCTAAACGTGCTTTTCGTTCTTAACCGATGGCCATCGTGATTAAGGTGAATTGTTGGCTTAAAAAGGACTTACGTTTTATGCTTGTTGTTAATTTGGTTGCAATTGAGAGATTAGCTAATTCAAATTATCAATAAAAGGTTTAGCATCATGAGAGTGAGTTAAGCTATTTGTGTGTTCCTTGCCAAAGATTGAATGTTTATGCATCATTAGTAATTTGTCTTGATGGTTAGATGATGGTGATTTAGGATGATCTTTGTTAATTCTTTCAATTAGGTTCTTAGGTTGATTCTTAATGCTAGATTTGACATGATAAACCGAAGTTTAGTACTACACCTAGATTAGGTAGTTCTAGTTTGGCGTGACAAACCGAACTAAAGCTACACCCTAGGATTTTTGGTCTCGTCCCATGCTTTAGGGAAGAGATTCGAGTAAGCGGTGTTAGTGCTAGATTAGGTTTGTTCATTCAAGTCTTGAACTTAGGCATTTCACACCCGGAAGGAGTTAGATGAATTGCTTGAACCGAATCTTTTGTGAGCTTTGCATATCCTAGCCAATTGACAATTGATGTCTAGGGTGTTTAGTGAACAATTGGACTTGTGATTAATGCTCATCGATTATTTTTGATTGCAAACGAAAGTTTATGATAATCGAGTAATCGATGAAGAGATTGATACCACGAGAGTGGATTAGTCTTACGATTGTGTTCCATGTTCTAAGATAGCGTTTAATGCTTCCAAAATATTCATTGCTTAATTGTTAATCATCTCTTCGATAGTTTAAGCCATGATCCAACGTTTCCTCTTTGAGTTTTATTTTCTTTCGTTTATTTTCTTTCTTGCATTTTGATATTTTTCTTCTTTCTTTTTTGTATAAAACATAAAACCGTTTTTGCTCTAGCTTAGTTTGTTTCTCGTATCTTTGGTGTGTAATCTTTTTTCTCTGTGGGATCGATCCTAAAGTGCTACAATGACATACCGTTATGATTGCGGTAGTGTGCGCATTAGGTTAATTGGTGCGAGTAAAACACGCGAAATCAATTTGGCGCCATTGATAACACTATATTTTGCATGTTTTTAAGGTCTAGTTTCATAGGTTTTGATCCCACATTGTATAGTTTTGGGATATTTTCATGCATTTGAGTCTCATTTGCATTGCATTGCATTTTAGATGTCCTAAGTTGTCTTTGCATTCTTTTTGGCTTGTTTGAGCCATTTTCAGGTGTTCTTAGAGCCAGAAGAGTTGGAAAAGTGAGGATAGCCATAAAAAAAGGTCATTGCAGAATACAGAGATGCAAGATCAGGTTGAGACATCAGAAGTTTGGCATTGGATGAAGGACTTCCCACCGAAGGATTGAGCTCATATTTTGACACAAGATAGATCAATGGATTAAATTTCATTTGGAAGTTGTTTGAGGCCATTCCAACGGTGCGATCAAAAGTTATGCCTGGTTTCGTGAAGTCGGTCCTTGGGATCGGTTACCGGATCGGTTGTTCAAATCGGTTACATCGATCGGTTACAAACCGATCAAGATTGATCTGACCGATCGGTCATCAAAATGCGATCGATTACGAGAAGAAAAGGGCCAGTCCAGATCGGTTATGCCGATCGGTTATAACCAATCCAGACCCGCGACCGTTACCATCCGAATCGTTTCAAAGATCGACTCAGAAGAACGGTTTAAATTTGGATTTAGCTTCAGCTGTCTTCATGAAAGTTGTAGATAATTGAGTTAGCTTTCCAATGAAGGCGGTTTCGAGTCATTCCGACCTATGGTGCAAGAGTTATGGCCGAATTAGTGAAGACGTATCGAGCCAATACCGAACGCCAAGATTGTCGGCCGAATTAACACATGGGATCGGTTACTAACCGATCTACGTAACCGATCAAGATTTTCTGGCGACTTTTTACTTGACTTTTGGCCCCTCCACTTGTGTATAAGTTCCACACTTAGTAGTGCTTTAAAACCAACTCTCCACACACGAAAATATGATCTCATTAGCCTTCTTTTTACTGTTTTAGTCAACTTCTTCTCCCTTATCTCTCTTTTTTCATGAATCTTTCAAGATCTACACCATTTTAGTGAAAATCTTCCTATTTTTCTTCCATCAATCTTCTTATTTTAGTTATGTCTTGCTTTTGTTCGGTTTTGTTTTGTGATTTAGTTATGCGTGAGTAGTTTTATTATGGATTGTGGGAATGGTTGATTTAGAGCGATAGATGATGATATCTTGATGTTTAGAACAAGATTAAAGAAGTTCTCATGTTTAGAAGTGGTCTTAAGGCTAGGGTTGAACTAGCTACTCAATTTCTAGAACATGGACAAATTACACTTGAGAGAGGTTTAGTAATTGTCTAGAAGATTTCTAATCATGTTTTTGATGCTTAGCAAGATGAGAATCATGACTAAGGATCATTAATTGGCTAAAGAGGATTTGTGTTTTATGCTTGTTGATAATTTTGTAGCAATTGAGAGATTAGCTAATTTGAATTATCAATGAAGGGTTTAGCATCATGAGAATGAGTTAAACTACTTATATGTGTCCTTGCCATAGAATTCAGCTCATTGAGTGATTAGAAACATCATTAGTGAATCATCGAATACTCCTAATCGAAAGCCATTTCCTACGATCCATATCTTTATTTTCTTGATTAAAATTGAGTGAGTGTTTTGTGTTCTTTAATTCTGTGTTGTTAAAACTAGCTTGCAATCATTCTAATTGTCTTGCATGATTTTATTCTCTGTCTTTTATTTTTAGTTTTTATCGTGATTAGTTCTTAGAACGAAAACCGACAAAATCGTTTAGCTTAGCTTAAGTAATTTCTTGTATTCTTACTGTGTTGTTCTTTCTTTCTGTGGATTCGATCCCTAAGTACTCAACGACAAACCGTTATGATTGCGGTAGTCTACACATTAGGGTAATTGATGTGTTGAAAAACGACTAATCAGTGACCCATAAAAACATTTTAAAAAATATGGTGGTCATAGGCCATCGTCTAGCTAGGCTGCCCTACGGGCCGGGCAGGCTTCTGATTTATGATACTTCTTCCTCCAACTTAACCCCTCGCTCTGCAATACGAGTCATTTTTCAACTTTATCCTCTAGTTTACCAACGCGCTCTGCAATACTGGTTTTTTCACCCTGATCCTAATCCTTTTTGCCAGAGGAATCATTGGACAATCCAAATAGCTCTTTTAGGTAAGCAAACACCTGTTAACAAAACAAAAAAAAGTTAGACAAAAAATAAGCTAGACCAAAAAAAAAGAAAAAAGAAAAAAGAAGTAGAGATTATACCTCGGATAGAGAAGCTATGATAGTTCCGGTACAGATGACCAATACCGCAGCAAGTAAATACTCCCTAACCAATTCCCAAAGCCTTCCCAAACAGAAAGTCGACAAAAGCCGACACTTTTGACGCCAAAAACTCAGCAATTGACTCAACTGCTACTTCGAAACTGTATTCGTTGCGTGGCCATGCCCCAAGAATCTTCCCATCATAAAGAGCTTCAATGATACCCAGCTTTGTGTTTCGGTAAATACTGTAGGTGAACCCAATTTTTGTCCCTATCCACGGCCATACCTTCCCTAACTTTGAAAGACTTCGGAGCATGCACCGTTTGTGCATAAGTGAATGTGCTTCACTTATGCTCTGGCCCATCTCAAAATCTCCGCTTTTTTGGAATCGCCGGACTCTGAAGAATATGGCCGAGAGAAACCAGGTCGAGATCTGGTGATCCACTTGACGTATTAATAATAAAATAGAAATAGAATATTCATTTTTAGAGTAAAAAATAGAGGAATACATTGGAGAAGTACTCAGCTCTAGTTACTCTATTTTAGAATCAAAAATAGATAAATACATTGGAGATGGTCTAATCTAGCCGCTTTCGGTTCCATTTTTCCTTCTCTTCAGAATCTCCATTTTCTCTTTGTAAGATCCGCCGAAGAAGATTAAAACGAGGAGCTAAGTTTTTACTTAATCTTAAACAAGTTTCAACATTCTCTTCTTCTATCTATAACAAACTTGTGTATTAAATCACCTTTGCTCTCATTGTTCCTCCTCTTCTATAGCTTCCGCAGCATCAACCTGAGAATTAGAGATGCGAAAATAACGACTTTCAAGTTAAAAAAACAGAGCTTAATGATGGTGACAAAAAGCTATCTGGCCTCTTCTTCTTTCCATGCGACTATCGACTACCCGTAGATCTTCTTGTATCAACTTCTCAAATTCTTTATATTCGTCCCTGTAGAAAAATCGATAGTTATACATGAAGAGAATGCTTTACTACAAAGAATTTTAGATAACAGAAGACCAGCACATAAAGATCATGACCCACTGGATCTCAAATTGAGAACGTTAAAGAGAGTAACTGAAAAACACAACAGTGAAGTTTCAATCTGCATCCGGCAAAGTAAAAGTGAAATAAGAAACTCACTTGATATCTGGTTTGACGAGCTTTATTCCACGGGCAAGCAGGTCAGCTTCCTTATTATCGAAAAAAACGGTGGGAAGGGCTCCTTTCACCACTGGTTTCGTTTCTGAACCACCGGTGGTCTGTGTCTGACTCTGTTTAGGCTCACTGGTGGTTTTGGTATTTGAAGAATCAGGTTTCTGATTATCAAAGAATCCGTTTTTTTTGTTTCTGAACCTATTATAGTCTGCTTTGATTGCTGTACATTATTGGAATTTGCAGATTCTACTTCTGCAGATTCTAAACACATAGAGTCGACTAGTAAGTTTGTGCCATGATATACAATAATCGGAAACTCGATTCACCAAAATGAAAGTACCATCAACAATTCAAAAATAATAAGATTTCCAACATTTTACCATGCTATCGACAAAAATAACAACCAAACAAAAATCTATAACAGAGATACTTATTCATGCCAAATGTTGGTAGAGAAAACAAAAAATGTGAAGAGAAAGCAAAGTGCATTAGCCATTACCAGGATTTTTAATAGCAGGCTCATGATTTTCGAAGAAATTTGGCGGAAGAACAGATGAAGTCTGGGCTCTGGTTGATTTAGCCAAAGTTTCAAGTTTTGTGGGCTGAGTTTCAACAGGTTTGCTACCCCCGTTGAATTCCTGCTGCACTAGCCTTTAGATTATGGATTGCATGTCCCAAAATTAATTCAGTAAAGCTAAGTTATTGATATTAAAGAACATATAAACATAGACTCTCTAAATCCAACAATTAGGAAGTTACAAAGTATAATAGCATGAATCTAACTCTTAACACCTATCTTGAATGAATGTGAAGCAAGCTTATGGAGATCAGGAGGAAGAGATGGAAAAATTACCTCGTGGTGCTTACGACTTACGAGAAGCTTGGTATACATCCCATAGTGATTCAGATTTCAATACGAAATTGCAGACTCGACACACGGGCTGGTCTGATTCGTTGTACCTGCAAATCCAAAGATTAAAATCCAACCTGATAAATGAATTAGACAGAAGACACACTCATGAGTTTTGGCAGAGTTTTGAACCAAATGATGGAGCTCCAAATATCTCTCAATAAACTTTCACCTTGGTTAACAAACTATTGAATCTGTTGGTTGTATCATCTAATGTAGCTTTGTCTCGTTTAGTGCCCGCCTGTGTTCATATAAGCGATGAGAGGAGGCTTCACAGCAGTCTAGTGTGACACAAAGGAGGCGAAAAAATAGCTGCTAAATTACAAAAACAAGCTGAGACTACTAACAAGAGAGAGTGAAATAGGTACGGTTACAAGATCAAGAAGAGTTATCAAAATGAAAACAGTTGGTCAACTAAATAAAGTTTTTGCTATAAAAGCAATTGTGAGTATAGTTGACGTTAGCGAGGAAAATATTGGTGAAGTTTCGCCAAAAATATTATATATGTATTTTTTTTATTATTATTATATATGTATGTACTTATACGTAATGATAGAGCGTATATATGTAACTAGAGCAAGCACCGTCACAGGGACTTCATTCGAAAGAAAAAAGTATACAGAAATATGAATTATGAATTGAAGTTTACAAAGGGTTCAAACTGCAAAGAGAACTTTTATGGTGGAATGTTATTTTGGATTCGTAATAAGTAAAGTTTATGGAGAGTTTAGTAAGAGTATGAAAACACACTGTTAACCCCAACCCCATGACGATATATATAAAACCCACAAAAACCGATGAGAATCAAAACAGGAAAAATATAATCAACCCATTTGGTTTTCTTCACTTGCTATATATCCAAAATGAAAAACCTGAATCTATATATGAATAAAAGAGAGACCGCTGATGGGCCTTCTTATGAGGAGGACAAACAGCATCAGCCTGCGAGTCTATAGCCTTGCAGTGCTTGTAATGGAACCATGGCCCCCTCTAAAGAAAAGCATATTATTATCCCGAAAGAAATCCGTTTACGTACACACGGCACAAGTTTAACTTACACACGTTGTACAGCAAAGGCAATTTACTTAATTTTTTATTGTCTGATCACTACTACTAGTCCACAACAACCGGACGGACGGATACAAACAAGGCTTCAAGATAATTAGGATTTTGAAAGACATGCCACCCGATCAGTCTAAGACTTTTCAATTCGCTTGAAGGATTCCTCAGCCTTCCTCCTCAGTTCCTGAAACATGATGATGAAATAATAGCAAATGGATGGTCACATATATAGTGTCAATCAAGTGCTTCTTGATTTTGGTTTTTCGGTTTTTTTCGATAGAGCATCGCCAAATAGATAATGACCTTGATCCACAAAATAAAAAAAATAAAAAATAAATAAATCACCACAAGCTGATTAAATTCGACAAATTTAAGGGAATAAAAAAATCTCTCTCTCGCTTCTAACCGTACCAAAGCTATATCCCGCATACACTCCTAGAGCTCGACTTAGGATCAGCAAAACGATTCCCACTTTTTCTAGTCGTCTCAAAACTACAATCACAAAAAAATATATATATATATCACAGATACATCCACGCTCGCGAATTTGATAGAATTCATGAGGAATCAGAGAACTACCGTAGTCGTCGTTAGTAGCGGGTGATGAGAAATCGCGGCGAGACCCCATCGATCTCGATTTTTGATGTACCTGCGGCGAGTCGAGACCCAATCGAACGGAGAGACCAAATCGCACAAAGAAGAAAGGATATTCATATTCCATGTACGTACGTACCTGCGCAAAGACGGACTTAGATTCGGCGTCATGATATCGGGGAAATTAGGGTTCGCCCTTTCTTCGTCTCACAGGTTTATTCTTTCTTCCGAGTTAATTACTATTGAAACTATATATATATATATATATATATGTCACCAAATCTAACCAACTGGATGACGTGTCATTTAATCCACCACGGATAATCAATGAGTTTAGGCCATTCCGTCCATATGAAAAAGTAACGATGCGCAAAAAAGAATTTGTTTACTTGAATGTAAAGCTTTGTCGAGATGGTTTAAGGTTTTAGTAGGTCGGAATTTGAAAGAGATTTGTTCAATTTAGCGCGAAAAAACAACATTTTATAATATACTCTCTTGAATCATCATTTCAACTATATATATAAACCTGTTTTTCTTCTACTAAACACAAACAACGTACAACCAAGTTTTAACGCCTCAAACAACATTAAAGCAGGATTAAAAAAAAAAAAAAAAAAATTAAGAAAGATCAATGAGTTAAGGCCACAATTTCCATCGTCATCGGATCAATGAGTTTAATTAGGACAAATCACTTAGAACGTGAAGAAAATACGTCTTACTAACATATATAGGGATCCCTCTTCCAGAGATGAACAACAAACAAAGAAACAGAAGGTGCAAATTCCAGAAAATACAATGCAACATCATAAGCATCTATCTATTTATTTTGTTGTTGTTCAAAGCATAACAAGTAAAAACTAAACACAAACTTTTCTTCTGAGTTCATTTAGCGAGACTTGCGAAGAATCTCCATCTGCGCCTGCCTTACCTGGAAGGCGTGAAGTGAAAGAAGAGAGATAAACACAGATGTAAATTCTAATTTAGTTATTGGTTTTTTCAACTCCAAAAAAACAAACCAACAAAAAAAACACAACTCATACCAGTTCCTCATGACGTTGTTTCCGGAGCTTTTGGTTCTGTATAAATCTTGTACACAGCTGAGGTATATATCAAATAAGAAAAAGCAATCACGAATTTGCTTTTCTCTATCTCTCTCTCTAAAAAAAAAAAAAAGATAATAATAATAATAATCTCATAGAAATATACGCGGATAATCTCGACATTACCCGAAGAACAATAAACAACATAACCAAGCAATATCGATTTGCGAAGACTAATCTTCTTCATCGTCTGCTTCTTCAACTCGGCATACTCTGCAATCGAAAGAATAATCACAAATCCTCCTTATACAAATATATCGAAACACCACACCCGCAAAATTGATAGATATCATGCGGAATTTACCTACCTTAATTTGCTGTCAATAGGGGGGTACAGGTAAATTGCGGCGATTTCGTAGTACCTACGGCGAGTCGAACAAAATTGCGGGCGGTGAGATCAAATCGCACAGAGAAGGGGAAATAAACCAATCGCACAAAGATGGGGGTAAATAGAAAATAAAGGATATTCATAATCAGATTTATATTCGATGTACCTGCGCAAAGATGGATCTCAGATTCGCCGGCATGCTCGGAGAAATTAGGGTTCGCCCTTTCTTCGTCTCACAGATTTCTCTCGGGATAATATTACTTACGGTCTTCTAAGTTCTAGGGTTAGACGGGCCTTGCGTCTTTTTTTTTTAATAATCCGAGTTTTTCTAAAACATTCTAAGCCCGTAAATTTGTGAAATAAATAAAAAAAAAAATTTATGTTTGGTTCATGTTTATTACAGATAAATAATCTAAAATAGTACAAAAATCTTAAGCTTGATAACGTAAAAGGCATAGACATGCTAATTCTTCTGTTTTTGATCAAATGCCAATTATTAGTTAGTAGCGACTAGCGACTGACTGACGAGTAGGATTTGTCATGCCTTCTTCTTATAATCTTATTGACAATATATGGGCTATCATGCATTTGCGGTCAAACTACATACATTTGATGTTAATTTATTTGGGACGATGTAGATCTCTTACAGAGTTGAAGGTGTGACAGGGATCCTCAAGATTTTCCTACCGAACGTCATCAGAGTTCCATGATGTATCAGGAGGAAACTGCAATGGATGGATAAGTACACATTCTCAATGGTCGATCATGTAAATTATTGGGATATCTTGAACGTAAGTTTGTTGTCACTGCAGGTTGAACTTAAATGATACATCATGCATGTAGCTGTTGGATGTTTGCTGTATTTGATTGAGGCTTTTTTACTCCTAAAATGATGAAAAATCTACGTGTGATTCATATCCTCATAATGTACGTACGTGTGAACTTAAATAAAAGCATTCTTTACATTCTCATAATGTATCTGTTGGATATTTGTTGTATTTGAGGCTTTTTTTCACTCCTAAAATGATGAAAATCTACGTACGTGTGATTTATATCCAAAGTCTTACATGGACATCAAATTTTTTTTTTTTTAAAGCATTTATGAAATCACTAATTTCTTTATTGTTTCTTTTATAATTTCTTTATTATTCTTGGTAGGTTTAATATACATATTTATTCTCACCTTTTCAATCTTGTTAGTGTTTACTTTTTTTTTTTTGATAATATGTTAATATAAATATCAAATGGAACTGTTTTGTTTACAAAAGCTAAGCTATGATTCTTCAAAAAACTCAAAAAAAAAAAAGCCTGATGAAAACAAGGTGGTAGGTTAACAAACTAAGAAACAATTACTCAAACGCAAACCATAGGAATAGGAGATTTCTGTAATTTTTTCGATGTAGTCGGGCCAGGATTGTGTCCTTGATGCATCTGTCAATTTGCTTGAAAACCACATGATGAGAAAGAGAAGTACCGTTGTGAAGACGGGAGTTTCTTAATTTCCTTCCAAATGTGGAAGGTCGTCGCTTGTATAGAGACCAATTTCAGAGTTGCTTCTTGTTTCCGTGATGGTAATGATAGCCAATCAATGAGAGACGACCAGTTTACAAACGAAACCGTTGGCTGACCAAGACATCTTAGGACCTCTTTCCACACTTCCATACTGAAATCGCATAGCATAAGTAGATGGTCACGCGTTTCTGGATGAAGGTTGCACATACATCATGCAATTGGACAGTCTAACCCCCAGGAGGCAAGACGATCTCGAACCGGTAGCCTATCTAGGTGCATGATCCAGAAAGTAAAGGCATGTTTAGGGATACAACCTTTAAACCATACCAGTTTTGTCCAAGCAAGAGGATGTTCCTGTGCCTCAGTTGATTCCAAGTTTGTGAGGAAGAAAATATGCTAGTGTTGGATCCATCAATGAACCAAGAGTAAGAATCCGCACCTGCTGAGGGGTTAGGAGGTGCCGCATGGAGCAACATACTTCTTAGCATTACAAGGCTAGGATTACGTGTTCTTACCGATGGAAGTCTCCATCCCGATGATGAATACACATTTGCTACAGAACTGGAGATTGGAATACCAGTGAGTCTCGGTCCGTGAATGCCGATGAGATCGATCAACGGGCCTGATTCTAACCAATGATCAAACCAGTAACTTGCCGTAAGACCATTAGCAACAGAATATCGCAAAAATCTTTTAGCAAGAGACCGCATGTTAAGTAGCGACTTCCAAATCCAAGAGGAGTTTGCATCATAAGAAACATTCAAAAAGCATTCATTCTTGAGTGAATGTTCCTTTAACCAAGCCACCCAAAGTGAATCGGATTTAGAGAATAAAAGCCAAATCAATTTTAGGTTCATAGTTTTGTTCCACACACCAAAGTTACGAAGTCCAAGGCCCCCTTCATCTTTCGGTAAACAAACGGTGTTCCAAGCGACTTTGATACCACCTTTCTTAGACAAGTCTCCTGTCCATAGAAACTGATTACATAGTCCTATAGCTTTAATACAAGCTTTAGGAAGAATGAATGCTGAAATCCAGAAGTTAACCGTGCTATAAATCACTGAGGAGATCAATTGAAGCCTTCCCGCGAAAGAGAGAGTTTTAGTTGCCCAATGGTTGAATTGGGAAGTAATAGAATCCATCAAAGGCGAGTATTCAGCCTTGCGTAGCTTCCTGTGCATTAAAGGTAAACCCAGATATCTGAATGGAAAATAACCCGCAGTAAATCCAAAATCAGAAATACCTTCTTTTTCCTCATCATTTAGGCCTGCGTGGTACAGACCCGACTTCTCTCTGTTCATCTGTAGCGCAGACAAGTTGTAGAATGTATCTAGAGTACTTGTGATTCCTTCAAGAGAGCTCAATGATCCATCAAAGAAGATCATTACGTCATCAACAAATGCTAAATGAGTAATAGCTGGGTTTATAGCATTAGGGTGATATCCTATTTTTCCCGCTAGGAACTGAGATTCAAGGAGCTTTGAAAACACTTTCATTGCAATAACAAAAAGGTAAGGGGAGAGAGGATCTCCCTGCCGTAGCCCTTATGTACCAATAAAAAAAGTAGTGCTATTCCATTGTCTTAGAATTTGCCTTCAAGAAAAGAACTCCAAGACAGCGGCAATTACCTCGTCTCCTAAGAATGGCCAAGAAGCTCTTAGAAATTCAGCATTGTACCCATCTGGGCCGGGAGACTTATTTGCCGGCAGGGAAAAGATCTCAGATTTGATCTCCTCACGGGTTACCTCGGCGGCCAGAATGTTGCACATTTCCTCATTACACTGAAAGAAAGAGAGAGAGCGAGCTAAGAACATCAGAATCTTCCTGCGAGAGAGAGTCAAAATTACCTCCCAACAAATATGAGTAGAAATCCACACAATGAGAAGCAATATCCTCTGCTTTTTCTAACCGCATGTCTGCATCATCAAGAAGAAAATGTATTTGATTCGAAGCCCTCCTTGAAGCCACCATCCTATGGTAAAAAGGGGTGTTTGAGTTGCCATTCGCAAGCCAATTTACTCGAGATCTTTGGCATAAGAACCTTTCTTCTGCCAGAGCTAGATCCAACCACTTATTATGACCCGCATTTTCGAGACTCGCCAACTGAGAGGAGGACTTCCGCAGGAAGTTAGCCTGACATGTAGCAAAAGTATTGGCAGCCTCTATAACTCTCTTTTCCAGGCCATAATAGTTTTTTTTATGGAAAGTCCTTATTGTCGTTTTTAGAAGCTTTTCCTAGCAAGAATATACATGGTTGTCCCTTGAATATCCAAATTTTCCCACGCATCTGCAATCGCTGGAAGGAAATTATGATTATGAAGCAAAAAGTTAGCAAACTTGAAGGCTTTTCTTTTGCTCTGAAGCTGCACCCCCAAACTGAAATAACTCGGGCAATGATCTGAGAATTCTGGATCCTTGAACTCGCTGTATGAAATAGGAAACGAAAGCAACTAGTTATCATTAACGAGAACACGGTCAATTTTCTTTGCAATAGGATTGGACTCATGTTTGTTCAACCAAGTGTAATGATGACCCTTATAGGAAAGATCAACCAGATTCGAGATGCTAAGAGATTGCCTGAATTCCTCCATTCCTCCGGTAACTCTCGAACCACCAGTAGAAGAATTCCCCGGGTTAAGAGCCTGGTTAAAGTCTCCTAATACGATCCACGGTTTCCTGTTAACAATCGGGTTTGCAGCCAGGTTAGTCATCTCATTCCACAATGATCTTCTACCATACCGACAATTTACCGCATATACAAAAGAGGCCACAAACTCTTGGCCAATATGGGGAAACTTTATCGCACAAGAAATCATTTGAGCAGATTTAGACAAAACCGTAAGAGAGACTGATGGATCCCACACCACCCAAACTCTTCCCAACTCTGCATACTCGTAGTTAGTAACTGAATTCCAACCTAGAAAAATAGATTGAATAAACTTCTGAGACCGTTGAACTTTCACTCGAGTCTCTATTAAGCAACCAAAGAGGGCTTTAGAAAGCCTAAACCATTTATTGAAACTTCTTCGCCGAACTAATTTATTGAAGCCTCTAACGTTCCAACAGAAGTTGTCTATCATAAAAGATATTATTGGGTTTTGGAGCCTTTGCTCCTATTACCGTCTCCCTTGACCTTGCCAGCCGATTTCAACAAATGAGCTTGTTCTTTCTTCCTTCTCTGAGTGATCACCTCAGTAAAACCTGTCTCCTCTGGGGAGGAAGATTCCTCTTCTGAGTTACATTATGAAGTATCAGCCTCAGACGTTGATGTATCATCAGTGGCTGATGATTCTGGTGGGTCAGATGATACCTCGGGTTTCTTTGATCTTCTAGAAGATTGCACCTTCTTAGCTGGGGGAATGGCTTGATTCTGAAGCTTACCCAAACCAATATCGATTACGATGGATCCTTCGATATCAGAGGTGGGTGCAATTATCTTGTTCTTTTCCTTTATCTGAAACCTCTTCTTAATATATTTTCGTGGTGGAGGCAAGTCAGTAGGTCGAACATGCTTCTTAGCTCGTGTACAATCTTCTCTCTTATGACCCGATGACTTGCAATCCAAGCAAGTGATAGGAGATGTTGGACATCGCTTGAGACTATGACCCACTTCTTGACAGAAATCGCAAGTTGGGGGCAACCACGGGCTAGAAACCAAAACTCTCTGTATATGACCAGACTGAAAACGGACATTAACCGCTTCAGGAAGGGGTTTAGTCGGATCGATGATCGTGAAAACACGAGCCACCTTAAGATTAGTCATATTGGCGGTGTTTGGATGAAGGACTACCGGATCACCAACTAACCCTGCAATATGCTCCAGTCCTGCTTCCGAGTAAAAGTGTGGTGGAACGTTGTGAAAGTCAATCCAGACAGGGGCTGCTGTCAATTCTGGAGATCAAGGATCGCAGCCAGGCTCCCATTTTGCAACAAACATCGCTTGGTTCTCGATATGCCACATACCCTGCGCTAAAACTCGCTGGCGAGTGAAAGGGCAATGAATCTTGATCAGGAAGTGATTTGAGTGGTTTCACCAAGTCAATTAATAACTAGAGTGCACACTATACCGCAATCATAACGGTTGTCGATTGTAGCACTTTAGGATCGAATCCACATAGATCAATGTTACGACTATGAGAATGCAGGATGAAATTAAAGCTAAGACGAATGACAGATTTTTTTTGTTGGCTTTATGGTTTCGAAACTAAGAACGACAACTAAAACAGTGTAAATTCAAATAAAGAAAGCGTTAAGCCTCGGGTGACGTTGCGGGAAATCACGAATAACGGTTAATGCATCTTAAACAGGGGTTTGCATTAAGAAACGTCTAGAACTCAAACCTAATAATAGATTAACCTCCTCCCGGAGTATTAATCCCTATGCTTAAAACCATGAAGACTAACTCCCGTTGAATTCAAATGTTCTAAGCATGCTTTTCTAGTTCGATTTGATAAGTTCACAAGAACGCCTTAACATCAACTCTCGTTGGATAAGGACGTTTTGCTCATCTAAGATAATTCCGGAATCTAAACCAACACTCCCGTGCGTTAGATAACCCAAGATCATGAACTAAGTGATCAGTTTAATTCAAGCAATAAGAACACCCTAGACGAAGAATCCACCGAAGAAACTCCCGTTTAATCTATCCTTAACCGTTAAATCATGAAATCCTTTAACACCTTTGGCTTAACTAATAAACTACTCACTCATAATTGTAGAACAAATACAGAGAAATGATGAAGAACACATGATTTACAAAAACAGAAATAGAAGAGAGATTAAGAAAACTTCTCCAATATGTAGAATCAAATGTTTGCTTTCTAAGCTTACAAATCACCAAGATCAAAGAGAAGAGTACAAAGACCAGAGAATATGATACATCTTACGATCGACAAAATGAGTTTGATTTCGTGGCAAATTCAATGGTTAAATTTTGTATATTGAGAAAGTATAGTAGTATCCAGCTAGAATATGCCGAATACAATATGTTATTGGTACGTTGCTATAAGCGAAGAAGTGTGACATAATTGATTTCATTCACTGTATGAAAGAAAGAAAAAAACGCATTTATTTAACATGGCAACATAATATTAATATAACTTATAGTTGATATGTGTATATATTACGCAGATGATTTTTGTATTTTTCACGACATACAATTTCAATCAAGCCTCCTTCTACATCATCAAAAGCCCTATCAAACTGACATAAACACATTAGTATTATGCCTTCTTCAAGTATATCAACAATGAGCCGTGATAGAAATTCTTACAACGGACTAGTAAATGTTTTTTTATGGGTTAGTTTATTTTGTTTAAAAATGTCATGAAAATCCGTCGGTTGTTAGGTCGTAAAGAACTAAAGCTTAGTTTGCAAAAGTTTAAGGAACAGATACTAATTTCTTCTAAGAAATATCTAGTATCTACTCTAGGCCCCTTGATAGACCTATCAGGTTCTAATGGCCCAAGGGTTACGGGAATTTCCTCTTCAGCCAGAGTATTTCAAGCCCTTGGAAATGACTCATGGTTAAGGTCTAGAGGAAGACATCCTATTCTAGTGTTGTTGAGAGGCTGCATTCCGTCATCCCCTGTTTTTTCCTCTACAGAAGAAGATTTCTTCCATTGGAGAAACTCATTATCAGATCCTCCAGGCCTTTTTTCTTCGTCGAAGACATGGAACTCTCTCCATCCTTCTCCTACAAGAGTTCCATGGTACAGTTCTGTGTGGTTTAAGCAGAGGATTCCGAAGCACGCCTTCATGCTTTGGCTAACATTGCTTGATAGACTAACCACTCGAGATCGATTGAGAGGATGGGGTTTAAATATTTCTCCTGATTGTTTACTTTGTGCCTCAGCTTCAGAATCAAGGTCTCATCTTTTTTTCACTTGCTCCTACTCCAAAGAGGTATGGATTGCTTTCTTTGCTCATCAAGATCTATCTCCACCTGTGTTATTTGAGGATATTGTCACTTGGGTAAGATCCTCCTCTCGAAATGAGCTCAAGTCGATAGTAAAGCTCATCTTTCAGGCTGTGGTGTACTCAATATGGAAAGAGCATAATGCGAGGGTTCATTCGGCTGTCTTCAAGGCAGAACATGTGGTTATTAAGGAGATTCAGCTCCTCCTTAGAGCTAAACTTGCAGGTCTTGATCGGCTGGATATTGAAAATCGAATTCGATCTTCTACTTCTGTTCAATCAGATTTCGAGACTTATCTGTCAACTTGGTTTCGCTTCATCCAACTCTAATTTTAGTTCTCACCAACCAATCAGGTTCTCAGCTACCATTGTTTGCTTCACTTGTGTTTCTTAAATCTTGTATCTTGTTTTAATTACTGTATCTTCTTCGAAATCAGTTTGTAATTTGAAATGATGCCCTTTTTGGGAAAGATAAATAAAAAAGAAGAATATTAAAAAAAAAAAAATAATATCTAGTCTCTATAATATTATTTTAAAAAATATTTTTGAAAATGAACTTTGTTTTGTAAGTTATTACATGAAATGTCATTACCAATAAGAAAAGATAATTGAAATAGGAAATGATATAATTATCTTTTAAAATTATTGATGAGAATATGAAAAGTATTTATATCTCATTAAAGAGGTTATTTACTATTTAGTTACTTAATTATTTTTAATACTATATATTTTAAAATAATAATCAATCCATATATATTCAAAGAAAAAAAATCTATTCAAAATTTTGCTATATTTTTCATAAAAAATACCAACACTATAATTTTGTGAAGACTTTTATCGCTAGATTCACCATTGTATTACAAAATAATTAATACTAGGATTTAACCCGCGCTAATTATAGCGCGGAGTAATTTTTTTTTTTTAAAGAAATTGTTTTGAAATTTAAGAAAATTTTCTTTTATCTGAATTTTATAATATGACTAATTAATGATTATAGATAAAACTGTGATAATGCTCGTTGATTTATTATGATCACTTTTAATCAAAACTGTTATTTGAACTGTTTTTCAGAGGGGACCAAACTATTTCTCTTGGAGAATTATTGACGTCAGCATTCTTCGTGCTGTCTTGGACCAACAAAAACGTAAGTTCTTCTTTGTTGTTTGTGTTTGGTTATATCCATAATTTTGTGTGATTTTCTAACTATATTTTAATATAAAGGTGTGTTGGGCAATCGCTTTGATTGCTCATCTAGAAGCCTCTATGAGGTTAGAGGGCCGTTTAAAAGGTATTGGGGCACTCTCTATTCAAGCATTGATCGATGAGATTTCGAAAACTGCTCTACTAGACGATGGAGGTTCAATTATGTCTCTTAAGATAAGTTAGAGGACATAGGGATTGTGCTTGACATAATTTGCCCACTGGATTACGAATTTGGCAGAAGCGATAGGATACAATCAGATATTTATGTCTTAACTTTTATTTTTAAATTATACAATCAAGTATTTATGTCTGTCCACTGCTCAATGAATCCTTGCTCTATGCTCTCATAGAGAGTGTAGGAAAAAAGTATACCAAACAAAAAAAAGTAGGAAAAGTCAAATAACCCAAAGACACCTCTCCGAAAATTGTGCGAAAATTGTGCAAGAATGGTCAACAAAACCATCACAGCTCCAACTATATACTCTTTGAAGTTTTCCCAAAGCTTACCATCAATTGGTCGTATCATGTAAATTATTGGGATATCTTGAACGTAAGTTTGTTGTCACTGCATGTTGAACTGAAATGATACATCATGCATGTACCTGTTGGATATTTAATGTAATTATTACAACTACTTATCTAAGCCTATAATGTAATAAGTTAAGACAACAAAAAAAGAAAAAAGTAGTCAGTATACCTCAAATAGATAAGCAATGATAGCAGCGGATAATATGACCAATGCCGTAGCAAGTAAATATTCCTTAAGCAATTCCAAAAGCCTCCCAAATAGAAAGTCGACAAAAGATGACACTTTTGGCGCCAAAAGTCTGCAATTACTCGGCTGCTACTTCGAAATTGTATTCCTTGTGTGACCATGTCCCAGGAAACTTCCAATCATAAAAAGCTTCAATGACACACATAACTGTGTTTTGGTAGATGGTGTAGAGCAGCCTAATTTGTGAGCGTATCCACGACATCTTCCATAATCTTGCAAGCCTTCGAAGCATGCAGCCCTTGTGCATAAGTGAATGTGCTTCACTTATGCTCTTGCCCATTTCTCTAGGCGCCTTAGAATCTCCGCTGCCAGAAGAATATGCCCGAGAGAAACCAGGTCGAGATCTGGTGATAGACTTGACGTTATGAGCAGGTCTAGAATAGTTCTGACAATTATCAAAGGGCTAGAAATTTAAAAACAAGAAATACTGCATAAGGAGAAAAGGAACAATCGATCATATAAGTTGTGTCTTTATTTTGGATGAACCAACATAAGAATCCAAACAAATTCAATAAGTTAATGCAAAAAATGATAAAGAAGTAAACAAAAGTTATACCATCCTGGAAGTTGTTGAGTGATTTTTAATGTAATTCTGCAGATTCTCTCTGGTTTGTCCCTCAACCTAAACCAATTAAAATAAAGTTCTCCTTAGTTAGACAGATAAATCCAAGAAAAGCTTAAACCATACAACATAGTACCAAACACTCCGGTATCTTCTGATGAATGCAAAATGCACAAGATAAAATGATACAAAGACTCAAAAAGTTTTATAAAAGTAGAAGCTGAGACTACTAACAAGAGAGAGTGAAATAGGTACGGTTACAAGATCAAGAAGAGTTATCAAAATGAAAACAGTTGGTCAACTAAATAAAGTTTTTGCTATAAAAGCAATTGTGAGTATAGTTGACGTTAGCGAGGAAAATGCTGGTGAAGTTTCGCCAAAAATATTATATATGTATTTTTTTTATTATTATTATATATGTATGTACTTATACGTAATGATAGAGCGTATATATGTAACTAGAGCAAGCACCGTCACAGGGACTTCATTCGAAAGAAAAAAGTATACAGAAATATGAATTATGAATTGAAGTTTACAAAGGGTTCAAACTGCAAAGAGAACTTTTATGGTGGAATGTTATTTTGGATTCGTAATAAGTAAAGTTTATGGAGAGTTTAGTAAGAGTATGAAAACACACAGTTAACCCCAACCCCATGACGATATATATAAAACCCACAAAAACCGATGAGAATCAAAACAGGAAAAATATAATCAACCCATTTGGTTTTCTTCACTTGCTGCTATATCCAAAATGAAAAACCTGAATCTATATATGAATAAAGAGAGACCGCTGATGGGCCTTCTTGGCGGTACAACAGCCTTCTTACGAGGAGGACAAACAGCATCAGCCATAGCCTTGCAGTGCTTGTAATGGAACCATGGCCTCAAAAGAAAAGCATATTATTATCCCGAAAGAAATCCGTTTACACACGCCACACACAGCAAAAGGCAATTACACTTAATTTATTGTCTGATCACAACAACCGGATATATACAAACAAGGCTTCAAGATAATTAGGACTTTGAAAGACATGCCATGCACCCGATCAGTCCAAGACTTTAAAAATCATACAGGATTGATTCCTTAGCCTCCCACAGTTCCTGAATTACATGAAGAAGATAGTACGGATCTCGAAGCGTTGATAGAATTTGCGTTTGAAATGCTCGAAGACCTCGGGACCATGTGAGGAGGGATGAGAACATTGGACCAGTAATCTGCCCATCGAGGGTCGTTGTCGTAGTCGTATGCTGCCGCCGCAATTCTCTTCAATCGCTGAGGATCTTCGCCGTTTTCCGCCATCGATGAGATCTCTTCAAACTCTCCATTACCGCCGGAGCGATTCGACCTTTCTGGGTTTCTCTCTTCGGTCCACTTTTCTGTAGAGGAATCTTCCAAAAAGCGACGACGTTTGGCGAGTAGCGAGTTTGTGGACTTGTAAACTAATTGAATCGTAGTATATGTGTATTTGTCAAAAATTTCTCTACATTAATACTCCGTATAGATGTTTATACTATACAATTTACATATTAAAATGGTCACTATTTTGTGTCTTTGTGTTTGCATTTAGAGTTTGCACAAAATATTAGGTCAAAGAGAAGTCTTACTGAAATAAACTTTACTCATTATTCTCTCTCTCCTTGCCGGCGCCGGTCCCTGGCTCCCGTTGCCGACTAACCTCGATGGCCAAGAAAAAAAGCTCTCCCGCAGCTCGCCGACCTCCTCCTCCAAAAATCCCCTCCAAAAACCCATCCTTTAACCCTCCTCCTCCGTCGATTATCTCAGAAGCTCCTCCCCGTGGATCCTCTCCCCCTCCTCGCGATTCTGATCAACCACCGCGCAGACCTCCTCCTCCGACCTCTCAAGGTTCTCTACCTCCAGCCGGATCTGTTTCCCCTCCCCGCGGATCTGATCTCCCGCCGCGCGGACCTTCCCCGCCGCTCTCCCAAGGTTCTCTACCTCCAGCCGGACCAGTCTCCCCTCCTCGCGGATCTGATCAGCCTCCGCGTGGACCTCCACCGCCGCCCCCTCAAGGTTCTTTACCCCCAGCCGGATCTGCTTCCCCGGCAGTTGACCGACCTCGTCCTGGCTCTCCCAAATCCCTGTCGGTTTCCGGTCATCTCCAGCAAGATCCCGCCGCAGCTGACTCTTCGCCTCATCTCGAAGTGAAGCCCTCCTGGCGAGATGTTGTCCATGGCTCCTCCCAGCATATGAGTAAAAAAGGTGAAGCTTTTGTCCTTGGCTCCGGTGAAGTCTGTGTCCAGATTCCAAACTCCGTTATCACAAAAAACCACCACAAATGGGAAAGTTTCATCATTGCTCAATTTCACGGGAAGCCTCATTCTCCTGGAGCTCTTTTTGCCATCGCTAACAATATTTGGAGCAGCAGGCTTCGCAACATCACTGTTTCTAAGCTGAAAGAACGCTCCTTTTAAATCAAAATTCCTTGTCCAATAACCCGACAGAGAGTTCTTGCTCAAGGGATGTGGCACATTGAGAATCAGGCTATGTTCGTAGCGAAATGGGAACCAGGTTGTGATCCCTGCTCACCCGAGCTTTCAGCAGTTCCGGTCTGGATTGATTTCCATAATGTTCCACCCCACTTCTATTCTGAAGAAGGACTTGAGCACATTGATGGGCTTGTAGGAGATCTAATTGTTCTACATCCGAACACTGCAAACATGACCAATTTGGAAGTTGCTCGTGTATTCACCATCATCGATCTGACTAAACCTCTTCCTGAAGCTATCAATGTCCGCTTTGAATCAGGTCACACCCAGCGAGTCCTCGTTTCAAGCCCTTGGTTGCCCCCCACTTGCGCACACTGTCATGCAATTGGTCACACCATTAAGCGTTGCCCAACTGCTCCTATTACGTGTCCATATTGTAAGTCATCAGGTCACAAGGCAGAAGAATGTCATCGTGCTCCTAAGAAAATGGCTGCTAAGGATGCTCCAGTAACCACCAATTCAAAAACGAAGAGCCAGAGGTACCAGATAAAGAAGAAAGAGGCTGCAAACTCTAAGGAGTTGGGTGCTTCAATTGAGATGGATATTGGTTTGGATACAACTGAAATTCAAGAAAGAAAACCTGAAGCAAAAAGGGGTTCTATTAGAAAGGAAAGGGTTTCAGAATCTTCCTCAGAATCATCAGATTCAGAGGACTCTGCTACCTCTGAAGAAGAAGCCTCTGATCACAACCCAGAAGAAGATCTCTCCTCTCCTGATGAAGCAAGTTTTACAACAATCATCTCTAGAAGGAAGAAGAAAGAGCTGAGTATGCAAACCAGGAGCAAAGGCTCCAAATCTCACAAATCCCAATGATGGACAGCTTTTGTTGGAACGTCAGAGGCTTCAATAAATCACTTAGGCGAAGGAATTTCAAAAGTTGGTTTAAGCGTAATAAATCTCTCTTTGGTAGTCTTATCGAAACACGGGTGAAGGTTCATCGATCTCAGAAGTTCTTGCAATCCACTTTCCCAAATTGGAACTTCGTTACTAACTACGAGTTTGCAGAGTTGGGAAGAATTTGGGTGGTCTCATATCCATCGGTTTCCGTTTCTGTCTTAACCAAGTCGAAGCAGATGATTTCTTGTGTGATCAAACTTCCCCACATGGAACAAGATTTTGTTGTTCCTTTTGTTTATGCGGTAAACTGCAAATATGGAAGAAGAGTTCTTTGGGATGAGCTGTCTCTGCTAGCGGGGAATACCATAATTGGTAGTAAACCGTGGGTCATATTAGGGGATTTCAACCAAGCCCTCAACCCAGGTGACTCATCATCTGGTGGTTCTCGAATCACTAGTGGTATGGACGAGTTTCGACAATGCCTTGTTAATGTAAATCTGTCGGACTTAACATACAAAGGTCATCACTTTACATGGTGGAACATGCAGGAATCCAATCCTATCGCAAAAAAAATCGACAGGGTCCTTGTTAACGATAACTGGCTTCTGTCCCTCCCACTCTCTTATAGTGAATTCAAGGAACCAGAATTTTCTGACCATTGTCCTAGCTGTATTTGTCTGGGATTGCAGGCTCAAGAAAGGAGAAGACCGTTCAAGTTCGCAAACTTTCTCCTCTATAATCAGAACTTCCTAGGAAACATTAAGGAGCAGTGGCAGAATATGCGTATTGTGGGAACGGCAATGTTTATTCTCACCAGGAAACTCAAACTTCTCAAAGCAACTATAAGGTCCTTCCACAAGGATAACTATTCAGGCATTGAAAAGAGAGTACGGGAAGCGGCAAAATATCTAGCAACTTGTCAAAGTAAGTTCCTTCAAGGTCCTTCTCATCAGTTGGCGGAGTTAGAAAAAACAGCCCATTCGAGATGGTTAGCGCTGGCACTAGCTGAAGAGAGATTTTTAAGTCAACGATCTCGAGTTAATTGGCTGAGAGATGGAGATTGTAATTCTGCTTTTTTCCACCGAATGGTAGCCTCCAGAAGAGCATCCAATCAAATACACTTCCTCCTTGATGAGTCTGGCTTGCGAATCGAAAAGCAGGACGAGCTCGCTATCCATTGTGTGGATTATTACTCCAGGCTTCTTGGAGGTAATTCAGTTTACCTATCTCATGATGATAATATGCTTATCGACACATTGTCTCCATTTCGGTGTAATGATGAGATTCGTAACCAATTGGGTGCTATGGTCACTTCTGAAGAAATTAAAGCTGAGATTTTCGCACTTCCAACCAACAAATCTCCTGGCCCTGATGGTTACAACTCAGAATTTCTTAAAGCGGCTTGGCCCTTTATAGGCAATGAAGTTACTAGTGCAATACTGGAATTTTTCTCTTCTGGGAAGATATTGAAACAATGGAACTGCACCGTTATCACTCTTATTCCTAAGAAGGTAAATGCTGATAAGATATCTGATTTCAGACCCATCTCACTTTGCAATGTTTTATACAAGGTCATTTCTAAAATCCTTGCTAGAAGATTGGAAAACATTCTGCCTCTCATGATCTCGACAACGCAGTCAGCTTTTTGTCAAAGGTCGATTACTTATTGAGAATGTTCTTCTCGCCACTAAGTTGGTTCAGAATTTCAACCAGAAAAATGTTTCAAGAAGAGGAGTTTTAAAAGTTGATCTAAGCAAAGCCTTTGATTCGCTCAGATGGGACTTCATAATTAAGGTTCTCCGAGCAGCAAACATGCCGAACATCTATGTCAATTGGATCAAGCAGTGCATTACCACTACGAGTTTCTCCATAAACGTCAATGGTGATCTTTGTGGGTTCTTCAAAGGTACAAAAGGTTTAAGACAGGGAGACCCTCTTTCCCCTTATCTATTTGTTATTGCCATGGAAGTGTTTGCTAGGCTCCTTGAAACCAAGTTCAGTGCAGGCTGTATAGGTTATCATCCAAAGGCTAAGAATCCTAGTATATCTCACCTTGCATTCGCGGACGATGTTATGATATTGTTCGATGGATCCATGGACTCTCTAGAAGGTATTACAAATACTTTGGATATCTTCCACAATCTCTCAGGGTTAGGAATGAACAGAGAAAAATCGGTACTATATCACGCGGGTCTTTCTTCGGAGGAGGCTGAGAGTTTATCGCTTTTTGGATTCACACAAGGAACATTTCCATTCCGTTATTTGGGGCTGCCCTTGATGAACAGGAAACTTCAAAAGTCAGAGTTCTCTCCACTGATACATGCTATCTCATCTAGGTTCAATCATTGGGCAACTAAGACGCTCTCTTTCGCCGGGAGGTTACAGCTCATCTCTTCCGTGATCAATAGCACGGTAAACTTTTGGATTTCTGCTTTCCTCTTGCCTAAAAATTGCATTAAGATAATTGAGAGTCTCTGCAACCACTTTTTATGGTCGGGAGATATCTCAAAGAAAGGTGGAATCAAAGTGGCATGGAAAACTGTTTGTTTACCTAAAGAAGAAGGGGGTCTAGGGCTCCGGAATTTTGAAGTATGGAATAAGACACTAAACCTAAAGCTGATATGGAATTTATTCTCAAAATCAGACTCGTTGTGGGTTGCTTGGATGAAGGAGCACACGCTCAAAAATGAGAGTTTCTGGAACTGTGAGGCGGATACAAATGCATCGTGGATATTCAAGTCTCTTTTGAGTTTAAGACAACTAGCAAAAAGGTTTATGCGCTGCTCTATTCTCGATGGTAAAACAGCAAGATTTTGGATGGATCATTGGTTGGATTTGGGTCCTTTGATTGATTTTGTTGGCACAAATGGGCCACAATTACTAGGCGTTCCTATATCAAGCACAGTTGTGGATGTCTGCTTGGGAACGGGATGGAGTCTCGATCCAAAAATAGGAAGGTTGCAAATCTGAGGATCAAACTTCTGCAGACACCGGTCCCTGACGATTCCTTGGGGCCTGACCGTTATTCATGGGACGTTGGTGATAACGCAAATGACACTTTCTCTTCAAGAGGAACATGGGAGCAGTTAAGGCCTCGAACACAAAACCTTCCGTGGACGAAACAGGTTTGGTTCAAAGGATTTATTCCTAAACATGCTTTCACTTTCTGGGTTATGCATCTTGATAGGCTTCCTGTGAGAGATCGTCTTTGCTCATGGGGACTGAATGGTCCACGATCTTGTAGTATTTGCAATCAGCATAATGAGACACGGGATCACTTGATTCTTCACTGTGATTTCAGTAAAAAGGTATGGGATGAGGCTTTTAAAAGGCTCGGGCACACGCCCATAACATTCCCGACCTGGGAAAGTCTTATTGCTTGGCTATCCAGACCACATTCCACTCCAATATTCAACCTTCGACATCTGGTAATACAAGCAACAACTTACTATCTTTGGAAAGAAAGAAACAACCGCATGCATAACGGTACATCTCTCTCCCATCAAGCGCTTTTCAAACAGATTGATAGGTGCATCATGGATATAATCCTAGCCCGAATTCGCTGCAAGACTTTTAGGAATCTTCTTTCCATCTGGTTCTCGTATATCTGATGATTCCTTGAATCTCTTTCACCATGTTTTGATTAGACTTTTTTAATTTTTTTTGGGTCTGTTGAAACTAAATCGCTTCGCCAAAACTTCTGTAAAACTATTTGTTTCATTGGTAATCTATTAACATTTTATCAACAAAAAAAAAAATTTACATATTAAACCGAACCGAATCAAATCAAACTAGACCGAGATTGAAGCAATTAATAAGATACAAAACCGTTAAATTTGTTTACTCGTCTCGAAAAGACAATGGTAATTTCAATTTTTTGACAAGACAAAATGTAATTTCAATTAGGTATCTCATTTTGTTTGATGAGCTGTAGACAAATCTAATTTGGATTTGGTTCTCTTTTTTTATTCGGTTTGTTTTTCATCATGCGTCATCCAATATATGCAAATTATTCATGTCACTGTTTTTCTCCATTTATGTTTTATTTTCTATAACGGAAAAGAATGCATCATCTCCATTTACGTTACGTATCCAATTTGACTCAAGTCGACAAACATATCAACAAAATGTGTTGACTTAAAGAAAAGGAATTTCAATTCATGCATCTAAAGTAAATTCAGAGTTAACAAACTACTCAAGTCGAAAATAGTTATTACAACTACTTATCTAAGCCTATAAAGTGCCTCATATATCAGATAATGTTAAAACAAGTTCCCTTCAAAGAGTTTCTAAAGTTCTGACAATGAAAAACATATTTACACGACATTGACTCTCGTCTTTTCTGCTCCCAAATTTGTCTTCTCGTTGGTTGTTGGTGGTTGTTCATCATGGACAATGATAAGAACATGAGGAGAGCTATTGTATTCGTCCTCGTTGTGCTCACCCTCTAGAACCGGCTTTACACTTCCCCTGTGAAGTAGATGATGCTGATGTTGTTGTCCTAATTCCGGTGATATTTTTGGATCCAAAGTCTCTTTAAAGTGTGCCAGGCCGGAGAATTCTTCCACAGCCTCAGAGATCTTCTCGACGCAATACACGATCTCGACCAAGATTGATACCATTGTGACTCCGGGAATGATCTCCAAGAGATCTTTCTCTGTCTCCGTAGATAACGATTTGAATGCAAACCTTAGACTTTCTATCGCTTTTTTGGAGTTTTCAATGTGTGCATTAACACAAACACTATCTTTGGTAATTGTTTTGATCGATTTGGCTATGACTTTTAGCGCTTCACCAGCTTCTCTGCTCATAATCGAGCATGGCTCTTGAATCTTGCTTATGAAGTCTTGCGGTGCCTGCTTGCGTCACAAGTAAAAGGAACATGCAATTTATTAATATTTTGTTTCCTCGAACCATTAATTATTTGTTAATATTTAATAGGCATTGTTGCAAACATGCGTATTATTAGCAATTTAGTCGTTTAGGGCCTTGGCATTTTTCTTATATCTGTTTAGAGCGTTGACATTTCATACGTAATCGTAGATGGTTATAATTTACTAATATCTAGTTATAATACAAGCTTATTAATGGCATGTGTGTGTTATATTCCGGGTGGGGGCGATGAAAAGAGAATAAATACATCAATAACGGCATAGGACGTAACAAATATACACACGTTTACCAACTCTACACAATTTTACAAATTTAAGTCAATTAAATAATATTTATGTTAATACAAAAAATGATTACAAACCTATATATATATCACAGGACCAACAAAATTATTCATATTCCCGTTTAACTGAAAATCTATATTTAATATAGACATATAGTAATCTTCTATTATTGAAAAAGAAGAAGAAAGTAATCTTCTAATTATTTTTACCAATACAATTAAAAAAAAGAAGGTATATTCTACGTACTTATTTGATCCGGTGACTAATGACAAATAAATAAAACAAATTGGTTCACTTTTTCATTTCAGTTTTCAGTTTTTAATGTATAGATTAATGGTTTCGTATAACAAACTAAATTTATGTGATTTCCGACGACGAACCTTAACGTCAGAGAGAACAAAGCCATTGAGGATTTCGAAATGGGAGGCGCATTGACGAACGAGTCCTGCAATCTTCAAGTACTTTTTCCACGGATGCCGTAACCTGAATCGGCCGTGTCCCGGTTCCCATCTCGCAAGATTCGCCTGCAAAACCAAAAAAAAAGTCCCGATCATTAATTAATTAATTAGTACATTTATGTACAAGAACGTTTATTATATATGATTCTTTCAATATATATATATATGTACCAAAGTATCTTCAGTGATTTTTGATGTTAGAATGCTTTTGTATTCTCGAACACACGAGTTTGTCTCCTTTGAAATCTTCTCCGGCAATGGAAAATATTCCCCCTCGAAACCTTTTTGCAGAAAACATGTATGCATACATAACTTAAAGATCTATATATATATATTTTTATTATTTACAACGCAGAAAGAAAATCAAATTGTTGGATCTTGTAAGTCACCTTCTAGGTAATTAGCGAGTTTGTTAATGTTGTTAGCAATAATCTTGTGAAGATCTTCGCCTGCCCATACAGGAAAAACAAAGATGGACACAAGGATGCATATTGCTCCACCAATAAGAATAGTGGATAGTCTTTGATATGCCATAACCAATATTTCATCTGTACGGTACCCCGAAATGGCAACCATACTAAATGTGAGTATGAATATCAAGGCACCATAGTCATATCTCTGTTTAATCCTTGGAAAAAACCGCGAAAATGTTGCAGCTGCGCCTAGTGAGAACACTAAGATCCCAAGAACAATCGGCTCTCCTTTGTGTCCACAGAATCGAGCAAGGTGTACTGCACCAACCCCCAAGGCACCGGCTATTAATGTTGCAAAACCTCTGTTTAGACCTTTGGAAAGCGTCCCACCTATAATAAGATAGAATGTTTTTAATTAGTTAGCTTTGGTTTTAGCAAAATACTCAAGTCTCAATATATACTTCTTTCTATTTGTTTTGTCATAGTACGTACTACGATTCATTTGGTTTATAATATATAGACTTACCAACAGTGAATTCGGAGACTACGACTACAGTTAGTATCGCCCACATACCCGAAACCCCGAAGCTATTATAGAGTGGCCGTACATAGTACAACATTGATACCAATGTAAGAGAAAATCCCACTTTTATGGAATGGATGATCCGTCTTGGATCATCTTTCCCAAACTTTTGCACATATTTTATGCGCTTGGTGACACCATCTTTGAGATTGCTAGGGAAATCCTTAACCCTTTGTAAGAACCCTGCTTTCTTCTTCTCTTGAGCATTCAAATCCATCTCCATTGAGAATCTCAAAGAAGTTAAAACTTGAGAAATTGGCTTATATTTCAATTCGTAAAACTTTTGGGGTGTGTGTGGTGCTTAAGTGGGATAGTTTAGGGCTATATTTATAGGTAGAAGAAAGCTTAGTTTGTGAAAAGACAGATTTTTCATTGCTGACTAGGCTTGCATCTAAACCAATATGTTATCTGGATGTCTTGATTTTTAATGATATAAATATTGAAAATATAAAAAGTGATGGTCAGTACTTTTCTTACTTAGATCTAATTAATTGATGGATGGTTATTCATCTAGCTAGGTAGAATATATATGTACAAATTATTATTATGTAGGTCGAATATAAGATCAAGTATTATTTTATTTTATTTATTTACGAGCTCCACTACTACACGGTAATAGTCAGAAAAAAGGAGAAAATCTTATATATATAAAAAAAAAAAAAAAAAAAAGGACCAAGTGGATCGAACCCACTAGAGCTCAGCAGAGAAGCTCTCTAAATCAGAGGTTGAGAATGTTTTGCTTCTAACTTTACAGCAGTTATGTGTGTATTTGATAAAAAGAAAATATTCAGACAACTTTAAGTGAGAAAATAAATATTATTTTAAACTTAAGATGCTTTCATGTGAATTCTCTCTCAGTTTTGGTCAAACTAAGTGCTCCTAATGTGTATTATGATGATTAGATAATGACAATTAATTGGCAATATATATATATATATATATATATAAGATGATGATACTGATCATCATATGGCTGATAAGTGATAATTGTTCATATCATACAAATATTTGCTTTATAGATTATTCATCTTAGTTTTGTATACGATCAAACACGATTAACTCTACGGTTCACATAGAGGTAAACCAACAAAAAAATGTGATTTTTTTAATTTAACATTTTTTAATGAAAAATGATACATACTATATATTTCTCTATCTAAAGTTCCTTAAAATTTTAGACTTAAACAAGGTGATATCAATGGCGTGGCTAGAAAAACTGATAATTAACATCGATGGCATTATGAATATGATTATGGCAATGATGCTATGATATTTGTAAATTTGAGAAATGGTGGGCATGCAAAAGAAGCGTGAGGATTCTGAGATTTATTAAATTGACAATCTCTATAAAACCATTGTTTTCGTAATTTAAATAGGTGTTAGATGAATTTAAGTGCAAGATCTATTTTTGAACAATGGTCGTTTCGTCCATTCTTTTTTGTTCTAACTTTCGAATTTCTTAAAAACACACCCATTTATAAACACATCCAATTATTCTTTTTCATTTTGTTGGCACAAATCTAAGCATTATTCCTGGAATATTACATAAATGTATGAACGAGATTTCATTCCGAGTTCTGCACCAATCCGTACTTCGGATATCATATTCTTGTTTTTTCATTTTTCACATCTTCAAACGTGACGAGATAACTTATCACTATAACAGAACAATTTTGTGTCGCACTAGATTTAATGATATGCTTTTCCTTTAAAAATTTTAGAAAATATTTTGTAGGATATAAAGAAAAATCGTTAATTCCATATCACAGCTCAAAAGAAATATATGTAAGTTTATTCCCTTTGATATGTTTGCATGCCTGAACATCTGCTGCAACCTCGACCATCCAATATCACGTCAGGTCAGGTCAATAAATTATTATGTACCAAATCAGTAAACTTTAAAATTTAGAATACAAATAGTATAAATAAATAAAATATATGAATAGAAATACTGAAATCTTCTCTGAACATGAAGCATAAATTGATATTTGATTGTTTCTTCGTTGATCACTCATTTCGTTAGAATTATCATCATGTAACTAAGGGATTGAAAAATAAACTTCTCAGAATATTGTAAATTCGATTAGTCTTTTTTCTATCTATATTCGCCTGTTAACTTTACGACAGGTTATCGACAAAATGAGTTTGATTTCGTGGCAAATTCAATGGTTAAATTTTGTATATTGAGAAAGTATAGTAGTATCCAGCTAGAATATGCCGAATACAATATGTCATTGGTACGTTGCTATAAGCGAAGAAGTGTGACATAATTGATTTCATTCACTGTATGAAAGAAAAAAAAACGCAGTTATTTAACATGGCAACATAATTTTAATATAAATTATAGTTGATATGTGTATATATTACGCAGATGATTTTTGTTTTTCACGACATACAATTTCAATCAAGCCTCCTTCAACATTACCAAAAGCCCTCTCAGACTGCCATAAACACATTAATATTATGCCTTCTTCAAGTATATCAACAATGAGCCGTGATAGAAATTCTTACAACGGACTAGTAAATGTTTTTTTTATTAGGATTTAATTTGCGTTAATTATAGTGCCGACTAATTTTTTTTTTAAATAAATTGTTTTGAATTTTTTTTTTAAAATTGCTTTTATCTGAATTTTACAAAATGACTAACTAATTATTATAGATAAAACTGTCAATTCGTAATAATTTATCTATTAAACCCGTTTTGCAATAGATTAAAATATTATTTGGGCTAACCCGTAAAAACCTATAATCTTAAAAACATAATGCACCATTTAATGACTCTGGTTTTTGTGGTTAGTTTACGAATTCTTTAAAAAAACAAAAAATATTGTGTATAACTTTTTATAAAATTTCTATAAAAAATTTCAACTTTTGTTTTAATATATATTGAAATAAAATATAATAAATTATAGTGAAAAATATAGCATAATTTTGAATAGATTTTTTTTCTTTGAATATATATGGATTGATTATTATTTTAAAATATATAATATTAAAAATAATTAAGAAACTAAATAGTAAATAACATCTTTAATGGAAAATAAATATATTCTATATTCTCGTAATTAAAAGACAATTATATCATTTTCTATTTCAATTATTTTAATTTTTTATAATGATATTTCATGTAATAACTTACAAAACAAAGTTCATTTTCAAAAATGACTTCTTAAATAATATTATAGAGATGAATTAGTTTATTTTGTTTAAAAATGTCATGAAAATCCGTCGGTTGTTAGGTCGTAAAGAACTAAAGCTTAGTTTGCAAAAGTTTAAGGGAACAGATACTAATTTCTTTTAAGAAATATCTATTTAGTATTATTTACTATGCAATTGGAATAGGTGACCAAGCTGCTAATTACGTTGGTACATATAGCAACAAAATTTTATATCATAAAAAATACCAGCACTATAATTTTGTGAAGACTTTTATCGCTAGATTCACAATTGTATTACAAAATAATTAATAGAGGTTCAAAAACATAGTTGTAATGGATTATGATAGCGGCAAAATACTTTTATTTTTCATCTTTACAGTTACTTAGCATTAATTAAATACCAGTTTTTGACGACAGACACGATGTAATGTGTAGTTAGTAAACAATGGTAACTTGCAAAACCTTATGATGGATTTGCAATGAATTTCTGTAACGGAATCACAGTAGAACTTCTGTGATGATACTGCGTCGAAATATTCATCGCGGAAAATATTTTTGCGATAACCGTTGATGAAATATCCCCAAAACCATCATAAAATTAACAAGGGAATAGCGAGGATTGACTATCCCTTGGCAATGCGCTTGCAATAATTCTCGGTTTGTGATGAGCAGTCTGCGACGAATTGTTAATCCTCGCTAATCCATCGGTAATCGGGTTTTGTGTCGACTTTATGATGATTGTTGCTGTCGCTAAGCCTATTTTTTCTTGTAATGTAAAAATCTATAACCAAAAGATTTCGATGTCTCTAAGTGAATTGTCAGTTAAAACGGTGTGGATGGAATGACTGAACAAGAGCAACTTATTCAGTTCTATCTTAGTGATTGGATCTTGTAGAAGGTGTATCTCGATTGACCATTTAAACCTTTTTCGTTTAAAGGATCTACAAGGTTTGCACTGAACTTTTGCTAGCTTATTTCTTAGATATATATAATAGTACACGACCATTCATAAAAACAAAGTATTGGTGATAAATTCCAACAAAGCGTAGTGCGTGACTAATTCCTAAACGGAGAAGATCAATGTGACCGGAACGTGGGTCTTCTCATAAAACGTAAGATTGGTCAGAAAAAGGACCTCAAAATTCACGTCGGATTGGTCGAAAGAGACCGACCAAAAAAAAGAACATTGCATCACTACTATATGACAATTTAGCTTAACTTGTACTCGTGTTTTTTTGTTCTTATTTCTTTCTAAAATTGTAGTTTTCCTTTAAATATTGTTCTTATCCACCTTCATACACATGCTTTTGCAACTTGTATTATAGTTGGCGTGTTTTTTTAATATTTGATTATTTTATGTTGATAAACCTAACATTAAAATCCTTTCAATTTCGAAGAACCGACCCATTTTGTACCCAGAAACTCGAGAAACACACTTCCAACCTGATTGGGCCGAACCTTTGATTCAGGCCTTAATTGAGACCCAAAATCTATGATTTCGATTTAGGCCTGGCCGCTTATACAATAACGTTTTCGAGCCGAGATAACCCAACTAAATTAACCATTGTTTAATCAGTATCTTAAAAAATTCAACTTAACTCGAAACTAGCTCAGCCAAACCGAATTAATTACAAAAAACCTTTCACATATCTAGCTATACTTTCTTCATAGAAACTAAAAAATGACTGGTTTACACGTGTCATGCGATTCATTTTGCTGGTGAATTTTGAGGTCCTTTTTCTGCTATAAATTTTCATACTAAATAATCGAACCAAACCATCATAATGTCCACCCTCTCGAGTCTCGACTTTTGTTCGTCAAGTACACGTGTATGGTTGTCGTCGTTTGTGTGTTTGTACGTCGATGGTCATTCTGAACTCTATTCTAGATTATTATTTTTTGGGTGGCAACCTTTATTCTAGACTTTAGCACCATTTGTAACCAAACTATTTTTAGTGACATGTCAGTTCGAGTATTTGCATTTACGTATGTCTTTTTCATGACTGGTTTACACGTGTCATGCGATTCATTTTCTATCACCAAAATGAAAGGGACCATCAATCCATGAATCAATCAACCAGAAAATTACCCTCTTACGTCCAAATCTCCTATTGTCATGATGTCATCTCTCAGTTATTGTATTATCGTTTATGGCATCTCCAACTATATTCTATTTTTCGTTCTAAACTCTATTTTAGAGTAAAATCATCTCCAACTCCATTCTATTTCCCACTCTAAAATAGAATAATTCTATTTTTTACTCTATTTTTAAAGTAACTCTATTTCTCACTCTATTTTAGAGTTAAACTTTTTTATTTATAGAATGGTCCTTTAATTTTTATATCTTTGTAATTATAACTGAAACAAATAATAAAAATAATATTTAAATACAAGAAAATCAATTTTACATTTAAATTACTTTATTATAATATTTTTTAAATTTAAATCACATAAAACCATATATTGTGATGTGTTCATATTATTTGAGATAATTTGTAGAGTAACTTTTTCTCCAATATCACAATTTGACAAATTTTTTTGCACTAAAAAAATGTTAAAACTTAAATTACAGAAAATGATTATCACCACCAAATTATTATATAGATTATTTTTATAAATTTGAAAATCAACATTTTTAAGACAGCAATAATTTTCTTAAAATACATAAATACAAAAAAAATGTTGAAACTAAAGATAAGCAACATAACAAACATAGAAAAATTAAACATAAACAAAAAATGTCTTCCCACCTTTTCTCCAATCTTGCTCAAGGTATTGCTCCTTCTGTTCATTATACCATTCAAAGAAAAGAATATAACATGGGTTATTATTTGGCTGATGGTATATGTCCAAAATGGTCCACTATAGTGCAAACTATTCATGAGCCAAGAGGTCAAAAGAAAAAATATTTTGCTACACAACAAGAAGCATGTAGGAAAGATGTAGAACGTGCATTCGGAGTTCTCCAATCGCGTTTTGCTATTGTGAAAGGACCAGTACGTTTTTGGAAAAAAAATGTGCTACATGATATAATGACTACATGTATATATAATCGAGGATGAGCGTGATCTCGATACACCAATTGTAGTTGGAAGAGAAGTTCCACCTCAAGAGGTCCAAATAGCAGAGGATGATGATATTCGGTTCGAAGAATTTCTTGGTCGATTTAGAAAAATCATAGATAGAGAAACTCATTTTTTTCTTCGAAATGCATTAATTGATCATTTATGGGAAAAATACAGTAATGGTGATGTTTAAACCAAAGTCTTATATGTTTTATTATTTTTATATGATGTAATGTAATTTTTCTTATGTAATAAATGTTTAAGTTAAATAAAATCATAATTTATGGAAATTTTTGAAAGAAAAAAAATAAGTGAGGTTAAATTGTAATTTCTTACAAATAAATGATATTTATAATCAAATAGAAATATAATATACCATAGAATATTTTTTTTTAGAATAAAAAATAGAGTAATACATTTGAACAAAACTCAACTCTATTTTAGAGTAATACATCGGAGATGGTCTTAGATGAAAATAACCTCACATATAAAATCTTTAGTCTAATCAATAAGTGCAAGTACAAAACAAGATTCATATGTGAGATTTCGTAGTCTTCTGGAATTTTCTGAAGCTAGAGAGAGAGAAGATAACTAATGTGAGAATGCTATACGGTGCCGTTTTCCCATATTTCTATTTGCTTCTAGTGCATTTGCTTATCCTCCTCCATTCCATCTTCGTATTTCCTTTTTTTCTTCTTCTGAATCATCTTCTACTTGAAGACTAGAGGTTGTGAAATTTGATCCGGAAATGTTAGTAGAAATTGTTGGAATCAAGCTGTCATATCTACAGACATACAGATGTATTATTGGGATTGCATAGGTGAAGTAGAAAATGACTTTGACTAGACCATTTTTGAATTAAAAATGTATAAAATTTGGATGAAGACAAGATGAATAACTGAGCCATTTGTCTGTCCACATTCGAGATACATAGAGAGGGTCCACACATTAGTGTGTATCCGAGTAAAAAAGACCTAATTTGAAACATGGTTTTTATATTAGTTAATTCATACCGGTTTTGGTTGCTTGCTCCTACTCTTGTCTACCAACTGGATCCATGCAAGTTGTCAATAGGTACCTCTAAATAGAAGATATAATTTGACGCGAGAGGAAATCTATCACACTATAAATGGAAAAAAAACAAAAATGTTTCAAGAAGATGCTGGTTATTTTAAATTTTGAGGGAACGTTAAAATATAGTCTAATTAATAATCAATGTGTAGGCGGTAGGCCCATATCTTTTTGCGGATCTTTTGTTTTCGTTTTTACAAAAAACAATAATGGATTACGTAGCCAATCTAATCAAAGTGGTTTGTTAACTAGTCTGATTACAATGAAATCAAGGTGGCTCATGTCATCGTCAAGCTTCAAGGCAACCACCGATTAATTGATTAGAACGTTATAGAAACAGTTAGTAGGCACACATATTTGTCACTAATTCTCAATTTTTTACCTAATCCAAGTTGATCCATAAATGAAAGTGTCTAAAGCTTTCAAATTAGGTATTCGATGTTGGTAATTTATAATACTTGCGCATAAAAGATCAGATGAAAGCTTATATAATGTTATGTTGCAGACTTTTAGTCCATTCTTCCTGGTGTTATTTTGTCCAAACTACTATTCAATCCAGATGTTTTGAAATAGGCGGCATAAAATATTTAATAATGTTTGTCTTTGAATACCATTTTTTTGGCACTACCTAATATTAACATGTCTAATCCAAAATACTCAAGTATTTTTGAATCAAATTACACAAGTACACATATATAGATACGGTCGTCTCAAGTACCTCTAGGCTCTAGATTATCGATACTCGCGATATAACCGACTACATTTTGAAAAGGAAAGAAAGTGACAATTATCTTTATTCGATACATTGTGGCAATTCCTGGGGTCGTGAGTGATCTTCTAATCCAAGCCGGTCCACGACCACTGGTGAGTGACCACTACAAATTAAAAGCAAAACTTTTCAACTGTTCACTCTTTCTTAATGTATAGTCCGTTTTAATGTATTTTACCTTTGCCACTTATGGATTGATTCTTCTCGTCTCTTGTGTGTTGGAGTTATTATTAGCATTATCTACTTTTACATCTTTCGGAATGTAATTTAAAAGTTTACAGGAAATATTTCTTACGATAATTAATATTTCTATTTTTAAGGCTCTACGTAAATAGATTGTGGCAGTGTGTAGCTGTAAATTGTTGTTTAGTGAACTTGTAAATGCAATGTTCAAAAATAAATCTGATTTTAGGTTTATGTGGTATATATTGATTATCTCCTCCATAAAAATGTTTATCTGTGCATCCTGACCTCATCCGTTTGCATGACTAATGATAATTGATCCTCACATATTAGTTGCATGCTCCGGTCAATTATGAAAAGTGAATTAATCTTACGTGCAGTGTATGTTAAACCGTGAGAAAGTCAAAACTCTGAAAGTATTTTGTTTATTTTTTCTTTTTTATTGAAGTCTTGAATTTTCATGTTGGTGATATACTATGACGGATTAATTGTAAGTCGACCACAACAAGATCAGGATCCTACACAAGGCCATGGCAGTATAATTAGCACCCAGATTCAGAAATAAATCGAGACCAATATGTTCGAAATCTTGGAAAAAAGCAAAGCAAAGATGAACACATGGTCTTACGTAATAATATACACAAGACCCAAAGAAAATGGAATCTATAAATTTACCACAGTTTTCAATAGAAACCCTCCTCTCCGCTCAATCACTTTCAAATGAATCGAAGAAATTATCCGAAATCACATCAAAATTCCCAATCGCAAAATCGACCAACTGCAACACACTTACTAAACCTAAGTTCACACAGAATGCCCCGACTCAAACTCGAAGTGATGAAGAATACAGAGGCAAACTCTCCATTTCCGCCGGAGGGATTCGACCTTTCTGGGTTTCTCTCTTCGGCCCACTTTTCCGTAGAGGAATCTTCCAAAAAGCGACGACGTTTGGTGAGTAGCGAGTTTGTGGACTTATAAATCAATTGAATCGTAGTATGTATTTCTCAAAAATTTCTCTACATTAATACTCCGTATAGATGTTTATACTATACAATTTACATATTAAACCGAACCGAATCAAATCAAACTAGACCGAGATTGAAGCAATAAATAAGATACAAGACCGTTAAATTTGTTTACTCGTCTCAATAAGACAATGGTAATTTCAATTTTTGTACAAGACAAAATGTAATTTCAATTAGGCATCTCATTTTGTTTGATGAGCTGTAGATAAATCTAGTTTGGATTTGGTTCCTTTTTTTTTTATTCGGTTTGTTTTTCATCGTGCGTCATCCAATATATGCAAATTATTCATGTCACTTTTTTTCTCCATTTATGTTTTTTTTTCTATAACGGAAAAGAATGCATCGCCTCCATTTATGTTACGTATCCAATTTGCCTCAACCCGACAAACATATCAACAAAATGTGTTGACTTAAAGAAAAGGAATTTCAATTCATGCAGCTATACGCATATTATTAATGCAGCTAATCCAATATATACAATATGCGTAAACTTAGTTATGATTAATCCATATTAGAAAGAAGAAACATTGCAACCCATTTTTGATCATATTCAATACAATAATCTTAAGAGAAGTAAATTCAGAGTTAACAAACTACTCAAGTCAAGAATACTTACGCCTAGATCATCAGTATTATTACAACTATTTATCTAAGCCTAAAAAGCTACTGATTTTTTTAACTTCATCCTCAAGTTTACCAACTCGCAGTGCAATACCAGTCATTTCTTCACCCTCATCTTTTTTTGTCAGAGGAATCCGACAATCCAAACAGCCCTTTTAAGTAAGCAAACAACTGTTAACAAACAAAAGTTAGACAAACAAAAAATTAGAGAAAAAAAAGAAGAAGAAAGAACAAGCATTATACCTTACGGTCCCTCTCGGTTAAAGAGGCAATCATAGAACCGGTAAAAATAACCATCACGGCAGCAACTATAAACTCCTTTAGTATCTCCCATAGACTACCAAACGCAAAGTCAACTTGGCGCCAAAAAACCAACAATCGCCTCGACTGCTTCATGGAAATTGTTGCCCCAAGAAACTTCTCATGAATAGCTTCAATGAATCGCAGCACTGTGTTTCGGTAAAGAGTGTAAAGGAGTCCAATTTTTGACCCTATCCACGACCACATCTTCTCTAACTTGGCAAGAGTTCGGAGCATGCAACGTTTGTGCATAAGTGAATGTGTTTGTGCCCATTTCAACATGAGCAACCTCAGAATTTCCGCTGTCACCTTTTTGGAATCACCAGGCTCAGAAGAATATGTCCGACGAGAGACCCCGACACCTTCGGCACCAAAAATCCAACAATCGCCTCGGCTGTTACTTGGAAATCGTATTTTTTTGTGTGGCGTTGACCCATGCATCTTTCGATGAATAGCTTCAATGAATCCTTGCTCTATGCTCCGGTAGAGAGTGTACGTAGAAAAGAAAAATAGACCAACCACAAAAAAAAAATTGAGGAAAAGAAGAAAAAAGGCAAATACCTTAAGACACTTCTCATAAAATTGTGCAAGAAGCTCAATGGTCAACAAAACCATCACAGCTCCAACTATATACTCTTTGAAGTTTTACCAATATTATGATTAAGTGCATAAATCAATAACAAGATAAAGAGAGAGACAATTAACTAGTCTGATTACAGTGAAATCAAGGTGGCTCATATCATCGTCAAGCTTCAAGGCGACCACTGATTAATTAATTGATTAGAATGTAGAAAATGGTAGTAAACACACATATTTGTCACTAATTCTCAATTTGTTACCTCTTCCAAGTCGATCCATAAATGAGAGTGGCTACTGCTTTCAAATTAGGTATTCGATGTTAGCAATTTATAATAGTTGCGCGTAAAAGATCAAATAAAAGCCTTAATGTTTTGTTTCAGTCCATTCTTCATGATGTTATCATGTCCAAACTATTAAAACAATATGTGTTGAATTATGCGGCATAAAATATCTAATAATGTTTGTTTTTGAATACCATATTTTTGGCATTACCTAATATTAACATGTCTAATCTTAAATACTCAAATATTTGAATCAAATTACACAAGTACACATATATAGATACGATCGTTTCAAGTACATCTAGTCTCTAGATTATCGATACTCGCTGTACATCCGATTGCATTGTAGAAAGGAAAAAAGTGAGAATTCTCTTTATTCTATACATTGTAGCAATTCTTGGGGTCGTGAGGGATCTTCTAATCCAAGCCCGGTCCAGGACCACTGGTGAGTGACCACTATAAAAGCAAAACTTCTCAATTGTTCACTCTTTCTTAATTTATAGTCCGTTTTAATGTATTTTAATTACCTTTGCCACTTATGGATTGGTTCTTCTCGTCTCTTGTGTGTTGGAGTTATTATTAGCATTATCTACTTTTACATCTTTCGGAATGTAATTTAAGAGTTTGATGGACATTTCTCTTACGATAATTGATATTTCTATTTTTAAGGCTTTACGTAAATAGATCGTGGCAGTGTGTAGCTGTAAATGGGAATTCTTTGGTGAACTTGTAAATGCAATGTTCAAAAATAAATATGATTTTAGGTTTATGTGGTATATATTGATTATCTCCCCAGAAAAATGTTTATCTCTGCGCATCTTGACCTGGCCTCACCCGTTTGCATGATTAATGATAACCGATCCTCACATATTAGTTGCATGCTCCGGTCAATTATGAAATGTGAATTGTTCTGACGTGCAGTGTATGTTAAACCGTGAGAAGGTCAAATCTGAAAGTAATTGTTTTTTCTTTTTTGAAAGCTTGAATTTCATGTTGGTGGTATACTAATACGGATTGTAAGCGGTAACATATATTTCTATATCTTTTATGCTTATGTACTTGTGTAGATGCATGATACATCTGGTTATCTATGCATCTTCTAAAATAAGTTATGGGATTACCAAAACCCCAAGAAATTATCATTTTCGTTTGTGCACCGTCGTATGATTCTTAGTCCATCTTTCCCCACCTTTTTTAATTGCTTTTTTTTTTGTCGAAAAGTTCTTAAGAAAGTCCATCTAATCTTTTCTTGCTCTGATACGAATATTTTCAAGATGAGTACTTGCATTGACCTTTTTAAACTTTGTGCCTCGAGGGCATGAACCAGTCCCCAAAAACTAAGAAACTTTTATCTAAGATCATATATATAAATATTGGGGACTGGTTCATGCCCCCAATTTAGTGGGACTTGTTAAAATTCCTCAATTGATAGTGCTACGCCACACTAAATTTTTTGTTTTTGATTAAGATATTCTTACAACGCATCAATTCGTTGACGAAATAAAAAATAATATGTATACCAAAACAAACAAACCAATCAACATCTAACAACCGCGGGAGGCTGACGTCTAATAGATTAATGCAGATATTGTCAGACACATACGCGTATATATGATGATAGATTAGCTAATCATTATTTATCACTATTCTTCGACAACAGATGTCATTTTCTTTGATTTTAATAGAGCAAGGATATGCTTTCTTTCATTATTTCAATATTTTCTGATAATATCACTAAAACAAAAATCTGAAAAAAAATTCATTTATCATAACATTTTCTTGGGTATATAGTTAGGAAATGAACTAATCACAATACTTATCATAATACTTATATTTTTTGTGGTCAAATTTCTTTTTTTACAACTAATATGTAAATATAATAATGACAATATAAATGCGGTACCAGAAAAATAACCGTATAAGTTAACAGAGAAGAAAGCCCAAACCTGAAGAAGATAGCAAATAAATAATTTGTTGGACTTTTTCTGTATATATAAATACGCAATCTTTCATTCACACCTTCCTCTTCCTCTTCTTCATCTTCTTCTTCTTCTTCTTCAACCTTCACACGACCAAATCCCATTAAAAACCCAAATTCAAAATCATCCTCTCCACCAAATCTCTCTCCCTCCATTTCGGACGACCTCTCACCGAAAATCAAACCTCTAATTTTCCCGAGAAGGGATTTTTTTTTTTTAATTCTACCGGGAATTTTCGTGTTCAGGAGTCAAAACGATTGGATCCAAAACTTCTCGCGCCTAATTTATCGGTTTGGTATCTGTTAATTTTTGTTGTTGTTACAAGTCACTCGACTTTCTCCATTTTCTCTTTGGGCTTTCTTCTCAAATTTCAATTCGATCCTGTGATGCAATTGGAGCAATAAGAAGAAGAAGAGAGAAGAGGAAGAACACGATCAAGGAACTGATTCTAATCTGCAATTTTGCTTTTGTTAATTTTCTCCAGCGAAACCGAACTATGAACACGACGTTACGTTATGATCCGAAACAGATCACGAGGCAGCCGAAACCGTCAGACACTCCATCGTCTTCTCCGTCTCGTAGCCACCGGGGACATCCTCTGCTCCAGAGAAGTCTCTCCTCGCCGTCCCCAAGAGCCACTTGCGGCGGATCCACTCCCGCCGAGTTCTGCGGCGGCACGACGGCGAGTTGCGCCGCCGTGTGGTGCTGCTGTCCCTGCGGAGTCATCAACCTACTCGTCCTCGCGATCTACAAAGTCCCCCGCGGGATCTGCCGTCGCGCTCTCCGCAACCGCCGCCGTAAACAGCTCGTCAAAAACGGAATCCTCCCGCCGCTCCCGACGGACGAGAAAAGCGAGAGGCTGCAGAGAGTGTTCCAGAACTCGGAATTCGCGATTCATCCATTGGATAGCAACGACGTCTCGGACGACGACGACGACGACAATTTCTTGGATCTGAAATACATCGGAAAATCAGCAGGGCTGACAACGGACGAGGAGACCGATGAAGACGACGAGGCTGTGCTGGCATTAGAGAAAGAGATGTGGAATAGGTTTTACGGCGCCGGGTTCTGGCGAAGTCCGTCACAGAGAGAATCAGTTTCGTCTCCGAGAGTTTCAAAGTCTCTTTCGTCGTCGCCGAGGCCGTCGTTTACTGAAGTGTTCCGGAACACGTCGATTAGAGGCGGAGGAGGAGGAGCTACGGTGGTGGCGGCGACACCGAGAGCCGTTCGGCATTGATTAGTAGGAAGAGAGGCGTATAAAAAACTTGTTCATAGATTTTCTTTTTCTTGATTGTGTGGTGACTGTGTGTGCAAATCAAAGTGTGAGTCTGCCTTTTTTTTGTTTTTACAATTTGTCCCAAACTTTCTATCAGTCTTTGATGTGAGATTTATTTCGTGATCATCATCAAATGTGAAATTCAAAATGGAATCTTGTGTGATGATGTGTTTTGTTAGTCGATAATTGACATGACATGAGATGTATACAAATTATGCAACTCCTGATTATCATGTGGCAGATGAAAACATCTTGCCAACTCGTAATTGATTATGATGGAGTAGATCTTAACGGCGATTAGTTCAACCGATTAAGAAAAATCAAGTCTAACTGTACCAATATTCGAATTTGATATGTTGAACGTGTATATCAACTATATCTAAAAATAGAAAAAAGGATCATAGAATTTCGTTTAATTAAGCAAATCTCGGCAAAATACAAGAATTTGGTTGTCGGAGGCGACGAACTACTCAAAGAAAACAAGATCTAAGAAACTAAAGTCGGAAAGTGCATATCAATTAATCTCTTAGGTCTCGTCCGTGAATAACGAATGATCTTCTCTCAATGGGGAATCCTCCTATCTATAGAGTTTATTGCCGGCTTAACTATTTGCGATTTTTTCATTTTTTCTTTCAAACTTCGAAAATTTTTTTTTCATTTTTTCTTCTTTTTTGGAGTTCGGCGCCGATTTTGTGTATATGGGCTTTTGTGGGCCGACATGGCCGACGTGGACCGAGCTAAACTGGCCCGATCTGAATTTGAAAAAAACTGGTAAAAGGTGCACAGCCCACCTCCAACCAAATGAATTCTAGTTTGTTATAATTAATTTCAAGAACACGATAATAAAAGAGCTTTGGGATAGAAACCATATGAATACCGGAAACAACATAATCGAATTGAGGGTTTTGATAATTAAGATACATTTTAATTAAATATTAATATAATTTGTATTCGCATTTAAAATTGTGTTCACACTTAAATTGAGAAATTCTAGTTAAAAAAACTCGAGGAAGTTTCTCGTGGGAACTGTCCTTTTCCAAAGGGGTTTAATTTATAGGTGGTGTGGGGTGTTGTAGGGACCACAAAACTCACTTGGCAAAGGTGTTTAGCATTAATTCAGGTGTTGCTATCACTGCCATCTTCTTCTGCATCTCTAATTACTCTTCTTTCCTTTTTCATCTCTCTCTCTCTCTGTTTTGTTTGTGTTTCAATTGTCTTTTACTAGACTTCACTAATTGAGCTTCGATGTGACCCTTCTTCATTTTCTCCTATTATCTGGTGAATTTCATGCAACTGTTTATTTATAGATGTTTTAAATGTAAATTAAGGGATTCCTAACCAAATGCAGTAGATGCTTTTGAAATCAAATAGCAAAACATGGAAGTATTTTATTTTGACAAAACTGAGCAACCAAACCGTCTTCAACCATTGATTTTAACATATATTTTTTTCCTGTTGGATCAATTGTACAAATAAAATATTTGTGGGCTCATGTACAGCTGCGGTTTGTTTTAGAGATAAATTGAAACAAAAATAAATGATAAATTAACATGGAGTCTATACTTGATAAACCCTACACTTATTCTACATGAGATCGTGCGTCTTGTATTGAAAAGAAATGCTTGAGAGTTCAACTATCAGAAGATAATATTTAATTAAAAATGGTTTGGTTGTTTTTCCTTAATATAAAATTCATGAGGCTTCTATACTAATGTTTGGTTGTCTTTCGGCAACTTTTAAGTGTTAACTAATTCGATTTGGACCTTACAGTTTCTTGTTATTCAAATATTTGAATATTTAATTCTATGTTGAAAACTGAAAAGCAAAAAAAATTGTCAGCAAAATGCAAATCACCTAGTGGTACGAAAAGTGATAGAGATAATAAACCGCACAAATTTAAATCTTTAGCGTACAAAACAATGGATACGTGAGTGTAATGAAACAAATTCATGTTCACGAAAAGCAGAAAACCAATATTTAATGAAAGAGAATACGAAGTCGTGAAACTTTAAGAGAATCAGAGGAGGATTATGGCGGCGATGTGAACAAAATTATACAAGACTATTCAAGAAAAAAAATATTAAATATATGTATGAATTGTATTTCGTATTTTTTTTAATCTAACATTAATATATCTGATCACAAAGTTTTGATAGGGTTTCAAATCGTTCGAGAGCTGGACCTTGTGTGTATCATGTATGCAAAATTTGTTTCCGCGAAAATAGAAAGTAACGAGTTAGGCCCGTTGATATAAATACTCGAGAACCAATCAATAAGATAACTCGGGCTTAAGATAAACAAAATTTTAATAAGATGGGTTTTAATTCAGTTGGGCCTTAAAGCCTGTCTTTTAAAATTAGACGGAAACAAAGAGAATCGTTGGCATTAAAACGCCATCGTGTCGCTAAACATTTTTTTAATGGACGCGAGAATGACGCGCCAAGTTGAAGCGCGTGATATAAACAGATAAGTAGGATTGAGGTGGGACATAACACGATTCACGAACTTAGCGTAAGCGTAGCAACCCAAAAAGGTGTAATAAATAAATGATGGTTGTTTTAGGTCATACACCGACAGCTTCAATTCAAGCCACGTGTTCTTCCCTCTTGTTCGGCTTCTTCTTATTAGCTTCACATGTCTTTCTTTTTTACTTTTATGTTTGGTTGCATTTCTTAATCACTTTCAATTTAAGTATCAACCCACATCATTAACAACTATAGAAGATGACTAAGTAACTCTCCTTTTTATTATCATGTTGAGTTCACGGATTGTCTTAGTGCTTATTATATTAAGAATTTATGACCTAAGGCAAAGTTCAAAGACCATCACTTTCATTCTCTACCGTATTATACATTTTACTATTTTTATAATCAAGTATTAAAAAGTATTTACAACATATGTATATATAGTTCCCTAATTGTTTAACTCAAGGCATAATTACTCTATTTTACATTGATTCTTATTAATTATAGACTTTACATTTTATTTGATTCAAATTACTATAACGATCTAACCATACATAACTAGATTCACAACTCTTTAATTCAAACTTTACTCTATTTTACTACGATTCGCAAATACAGTTGCAACCATATTGTATTTGACTATCGAATTCTTTGATGTTTTAATATATAATGAGCTAATGACCTTTCGTTTGTTGTGCATGACCATTTCATACATAAATGACGATTTTATCTGACGTGTTTAACATGAGCAGAACTTGTTTTGTTCTGAAATAGTAGTACTATTTTTGTTTATTAAAAAATAGTTTGATAAAGACAAAAAGAAAGTGGTGTTTATTCAATGATTATACAAAAGATTTAGCCGGAAAAAAAGAATATAAAAGGGTTGATTGAAACGTAATGGAAGCCGAGCTGAGCCGAGCTGAAACATAAAGAAAGCCAAAGTCAGCTAAAATAATTAAAAAAATTCAGACACCGTGTGGTCCCCACCACCAGCCTGTCCGAAAACCCAAACCTGTTTTGATACACAACACAGACCAGAGAGACCAGCCAAGCTCACATATCTCTCTTTCTTCTCCTTGTCTGTCTCTCACTCCCACTTTCCGATCGCCGACGCTTCAAGAAATCAGAGGAGAAGAAGTAAATTCTCCACACCAAATAAAGAACATTTTCTATTTAATCCCTTCTTCGAGAGATTATCCCAGTCTTCCACAGCAACATGGATCGCTGCATCTATGGTTGCTCCGCCATAACTTTCTTCGTCTTCTTCCTCCTCCTCACTGCATCCGCTTTGCCACAGAATCTCGAACCGGGTCACCACAGCTTAAACGGGTCGGGTCAAATAAACTCAAACTCTGTCCTTGTGGCTCTTCTCGACTCTCGTTACACTGAGCTCGCGGAGCTCGTCGAGAAAGCTCTCCTCCTCCAAACACTCGAAGACGCCGTCGGTCATCACAATATTACCATTTTTGCCCCTCGCAATGAAGCTCTAGAGCGTGACCTTGACCCGGATTTCAAACGGTTCTTGCTCCAACCAGGTAACCTCAAATCTCTCCAAACGCTACTCTTGTCCCACATTATCCCCAATCGGGTCGGGTCAAACCAATGGCCCGAGGAAAACTCAGGTCGGGTCAAACACGTCACGCTAGGGCACGACCAAGTGCTGCATTTGAGCAAAACCAAAGGAAACGGAATGAGACTTGTGAATTCCGCCGTAATTACCCGACCCGATGATTTGACCCGACCCGACGGATTGATCCACGGAATCGAACGGCTCTTAATCCCTCGCTCCGTCCAAGAAGATTTCAACCGAAGGAGAAACCTCCGATCAATCTCCGCTGTGTTACCCGAAGGAGCTCCGGAAATCGACCCGAGAACAAACCGTCTCAAGAAATCCGCCGCCGCAGTACCGGCCGGATCTCCACCGGTTCTCCCGATCCAATCCGCCATGGCTCCAGGTCCGTCGCTAGCTCCGGCTCCAGCTCCGGGACCAGGAGGTCAACGCCACCACTTCGACGGCGAGGCTCAGGTCAAAGATTTCATCCACACATTGTTACATTACGGTGGGTACAACGAAATGGCGGATATTCTCGTGAATCTGACCTCACTCGCGACGGAGATGGGTCGATTAGTGTCGGAAGGTTACGTCCTCACCGTGTTAGCTCCGAACGACGAAGCTATGGCGAAATTGACGACGGATCAGCTTAGTGAGCCCGGAGCTCCGGAGCAAATCGTGTATTACCACATTATACCGGAGTATCAGACGGAGGAGAGTATGTATAATTCGGTTAGGAGATTTGGGAAGGTGAAGTATGAAACGCTGCGTTTTCCTCACAAGGTTGCGGCTAAGGAAGCTGATGGTTCGGTTAAGTTTGGTTCCGGTGACCGGTCTGCGTACTTGTTTGATCCGGATATTTATACGGACGGTCGGATTTCGGTTCAGGGGATTGATGGTGTTTTGTTCCCGGAAGAGGAGGTTAAAAAACCGACTAGTTCGGTTAAGAAAGTTGTTCAGCCAAGAAGAGGTACGTTTGATTGATCTTTTATTTGATTAAATATGTGTTGTGTGTTTATGGTTTATAAATTCGGGTTTCCGTGAATCGATTTCGCATAGTTCATCATTAGTTATTGGTGAATGATCTAATGTAGATTGATCGAGTTTTTGACAACATTAGCATTGTGACTAATTAGGCTCGAAATTGTGTCATGTTCAAGCTCAATTTCCGTCCCGAATTTCAAATGGAAAATAAACGGAACGTGATTTGAGGATATAAGTAGTTCTTGTGATAGAAATTTGTCATGAATTTCAAAATTTAGTACATGATTAAGGCTCAAAGTATTAATCATGTACTAAAAGTAAAGATTGGTGAGGATATTGGAAGATATCAAACAGAAGAAAGAATCATAGGAAGCATCTTCTCACGTTTCCAAACTTCACTTATTATATTTGTTAAATTATTGGATTTTTAGCTTTCTCTAAAGTCTAATTCCAGAAATATTTTAATTAGGTGACAGGAGATTGTGATTGGAATTAATTGATTGTGATCATGACCTAATAATTAAAGTTCTTATTTAATTAATCAACAGGGAAGTTGCTGGAAGTAGCATGTAGAATGCTTGGAGCTATTGGCAAGGATTCATATATAAGCAAATGCTAATGAATTCACAAACCCGAAGAGATTATCAAAGACAAATCTCTAATGTGTATCTGTAAACACATACAAAAGGTTAGGATTCGCGGTAATATTTTCTTGGTCATTGATCGGTTTAAATTATCGATAAAAACATCAGAGTATTCATAATTCTCGCGTTTTTGCAGGTTATTAGGAGAATTTGGGTGAAGATTGGAAAGAAGAGAAAAAAAAAAACAAGAGGTTTCTTCAATGGAATATATGAAAAGAGGGTTTGTTGAGTTTTCTTCATATAAAATATTATTTTTTGGGAAGGGGTTTGATTTTTGGGTTATAAAAATTGTAATTAGATATATAAACTCAATTTTTTAAATTGATTCGGTGTATGAAAAATGAATCATAAAGTGGGAAACAAAAGAAAAAAACTTGAGAACCCACCACCTTTTTTTCACTCGTAACAGCATCTCCCTTGGTTTAGAACTTCGTTTAGGTATTTCAATTATAGAATATTAATATTTTGATATAGTTGAATTATATAGTTAAAATTTAATTTAAAACAAGAAATAAACTAATAAAAAGTAGACAAATGGCATAAGGGATTTTCATGGATATCTCAAAGTTCTCAAATGAGAAGAGATGCTCTAAAGATCTCTTCTTTTCTTTTATTTGTGGATTGTTTGGTAGGTTATTCCCATTTGAATGGTATCATTATCATCATCATTATATCATTAGATATAGGAATTGGTGGTGCCAACCAAAAAAAGACAAAGTAATTGGTATGCATAAATTTATATTTAAGAATTCTGTAATAGTATTTGTGGTTTCAGCAATTTTTTTAATTCCGAATTCTGATTAACACGAACAAGGATTATTAAATTTGGTGTAATGAGTATAATTTTCTCAACATTCTGTGGCAACTGGCAAGTAAATCTGCATCTCGGTTGGGTATAATAGTATGTCAAAATCCTTGTAAGAAAAAAAAAGTAGTATATCATAGTGAAAGGTACGACATTTTTTATTATATTTTCTAGCAAATAAAACACGAAAGGTATTTGGTAGGAGGGATAATGAAACATGTGTTGGAGAGAGGAGATGAGTTGGCTGATGGCTGTCTTGTGAGATATTATTATGATTTGAGACCCAATTGCAACACAAAGCTTAAAGCTGTCTGACTTTTTCTATGTGATCATCATTCATCAAAATACATATATTGTTTTTGACTTTTTGTTTCCCTTCAATCGATTAGTATATAGCTGCAACTCTAGACAAGGTTATTAACAACAGTATACCATTTCAACCACTTAGACAATAACTTGTTTTTAAATCCGAGGGCCTAAAGTCTGAAATGTTGATAAAATAATGTTGCAGAACAAGCAAAATATGGTTGATGTAAAATCGACAGAATAAGTCTGGAAACAATTTACGTTTTTATATTATTATTTTCTTATTACTAACTAAAAAACGCACCGCATCTCACATAATAATAATGCTGAATGAGGATGACAAAGATAAGAGAGCCCACAATCAAACTTGAAACGACATGCCCCCCCTTTGACTCCATTCCTACTCTTTAGTTTCCGTTCTGCATTTGTTTTTTTAGACTGAATTTTTTTTTTTGTAGACAATTAGATGAATACTATTAATTGATAAATAGCAAAATCTTACGTCACGATTAAAACCAATAAACGATTTCCAAAACGTCTTAAAAAGGTTTTTGATAATAAAAAGTTTGTTTTGTTTGTTAAAAAAAAATATGGTTGTTCTTACATTGCAATTAAAAGTAATTTGAGAGCAAACTTGACTACCAAACTTTAAAAGCTTTAGTCTGGCAAAAGAGATGAAAACTGTGCTCTACTCTCCTTGGTTCCCTGCTTGCGAAGGAGCTGCAAAAAAAGAAAAGGGAAAAAAATTGCGGCCCAAGGGAATATATTAACGTAGATTCTTAGTAAATTAACAGGTAGATCGTACCTCTAGCGGCGGCTGCTGGCTCGTCCTGTGGCCTCATCGCCGGGAAGAGAATAACCTCCTGCAGACCATATTTCAGATTATGAGCCTAGTCAGAACGATTAAATAAAACACAGAAATAAACGATTGAGGTAAGAGAGTGTGACCTTGATGTTCTGTGAGTCAGTAAAGAGCATAGTAAGTCTGTCTATCCCCAATCCCCAACCACCTGTAGGAGGCAATCCATATTCCAAAGCATTACAGAAAGTCTCATCTAAAGCCATTGCTTCATCGTCTCCAGATTGTCGATCCCTGAGCTGATCAGCAAAACGCTGGCGCTGAACCACAGGATCGTTCAACTCGGTGTAGGCGTTGCAGAGCTGCGGTCCAGTTTATAATATGTGTTACTCAAAACAACTCTGAAGAAAGTATGTTTGATGGAATCAAATTCATAATCAGCTTTTTACTTACTTCATGTTTGTTGATGAACAGCTCGAATCTCTCAGTCAAAGAACTGTTCGATCTATGCCATTTTGCCAAGGGACTCATGATCTCGGGATGGTTGATGATGAAAGTTGGGTTCACACATGTCACTTCCAGAAATTCTCCAACAAGCTGCAAAAAGCGACAACATTTCAGATTTAAATTTCCTATCCTAGATGTCCCACACAGGCAAGGAGGGAGACGGAAGATTTTACTTTATCTAACAGACGAGCTGTTGTCTGAGGAGGAGGGCATTTCACATCAAACCTCGCACAAGCATCAATCAGATACTTGTTAGCTTCTTCGCTAGCCAAGTCTTTTGGTATATTGAGGTTAGCCACCTTCTCTAACTCTCCTATCATCTCAATCCTCCTACAAAAACAAAAAATAAAGGAGATTATTAACACATAAGCTTTACCCTGAAGGTTGTTGTTTAATCAATGAAGATATTGCCTCAAACCTGAATGGAGGAGTGAAGTCGATTTCGATTGGCTCGTTATCATACCCATTAGCATGATACTTGATTTTGTAACCACCTGTTAATTTCTTGGCCATGCCACTCAACATATCCTCAGTCATTTTCATCAGGTCATTGTAGTCTGCGTAAGCCATATAGAACTCGCATGTGGTGAACTCCGGATTGTGGGTCAGGTCAATACCCTCGTTTCTGAATTGCTTTCCAATCTCATAAACACGGTTCAAGCCACCAACAATAAGTTGCTTAAGATAGAGTTCAGGTGCGATACGCATGAACAGCCTCATATCAAGATCATTGTGATGTGTGACAAACGGTCTGGCAGCTGCTCCACCAGCAATCATGTTCATCATAGGTGTCTCAACCTACAGAAAAATTAAGAATATCAAATGAGGGAATAGAAAACTTGAACCAGAGACAGAATGAAAAGAAGGAAAAGAAAATTTGTGAGACAATGAGAAACATAGAAACCTCCAAGAAATTTTGGTTGTCAAGGAATTCGCGGACGTATTTAGTGATCTTAGATCGGGTTGTGAATATCTGGGGAACCTCCACATTCAAAATTAGATCAAGATGACGCTGGCGATATCGAGATTCCTGACAGACAACAAAAAGTAGAATCTAAAACACCGAAAGGAAGTGATCGAGCAAAAAATAATGACATTCAGTAATGTAAGAGGCTACAACAAATCTTTATAGCCCTTTGAAAAATTGATGTTACCTGATCTTTCAGAACATATGCATCAGGATTTCTCGGTTCACCTGGAACCCAGTTTTCAGGTTTCTACGTAATAAAAAATGAAACAGGTTAGTGTAAAACAAGGTGACTCTTAAGGTATTATAACAGCCACAGCGAAGTTACTTTACATTTAAATTAACATTCTCAGCCTTTCTTGGCATCATGTGGAGGCAATGGGACAGAAGAATAAAGGATCGGGGGAAGATACTCAACTCTCCCCTCTTGGTTTTTCCTGAAATTAGAGTAAACTGAACAGTGAAAAAGAATGATGAGATTGGCTAAAAGAATGAATAATAGAAAATCATAATGGCAGCACAAACCTGGAAACCCAGTGACACCAACAATATCACCACGCTTAACATGCGCATGGAGCTTTGAAAACTCAGCTTCATCCAATCCTGACTTACTGAGACAAGAAAAATGCAATATACCTTAAGTAAATCTATTCAAGAGCAATAAGTTAATAAAGAAGAGAATCCGGTAAACAAAGCATTCACCTTGCATCAGCCATAACTTGGACCTTGAAAGCATCACCGTGTAGATCATAGAAGAAGAGCTTGGACGAAGAAGATCGCTTGCTCATTATCCGCCCTAGCAAAGTTTAAAAAAAATGGATGAACGTCTTTTTCAGTGTAAGGGCAAGTGGCTAGTAAAACTTAGACAACGGCATTTAGCGGTTTAACTTACCAGCTAGAGAAACTTCGGCGTCTACAACATGATCCCCATTGTTTAGGCTACCATACTTCTCAATGTATTCAGGAATGGACATTGACACAGAAAACTTGTGAGGGTATGGATTCTCCCCCTTAGCCTTCTCGGCCGCAAGATATTTCAATCTGTTCTCAAAGTATTGCTGCAAAAGATAAAAGAAGGAAAAAACAAAAAAGAGCATTCGATTCATACATACACTTATAGTTGCATTGCATAAGATAAAGAGAAATTATCGAACGGATTATATACCGTCGGATCCATATCCTCATCATCTGCTGCCACTGACTTATGGCTCTGTGAGCTTGCCTTGGGAGCCTGCATCAATCAAATGAAATTTCTTAATCCAACAAACTGGAAGTCTGAAACAATTTGAAATTGTGGAACATAGTAGAGTTTTGTTTTTCAAATTTCTCTTGCGGATAAAATCATATGCAATGCAAGTACCCAACCCAACTCTCAATCTATGATTATCTCCACAGAATATAAGGTAAGTTACGAATCAGAAGAAAAGCGAAGAAAGAATGGCTCACTTGTTTGGCCTTTTCCTCTTCCTTGCGTTTCCTCTCTTCCTCTTTCTGCTTCATCTTCAGTTCCTTCTTCAGAGCACTGCAACATTTTCACGAAAACCCCATCCGCCACAATCAAATTCGACGTCTATCAAATTACATACGAAGGTTCACAAAAATCGAGAGTAAAAGAAATCCAGAGAAAACGTACTTTTTACTCCGAGGTCCAGCTCCATCACAAGCACCAGTCTCAGCAGTCGAAGAGGTAGAAGAATCCATGGATAATTCAGAAATCGCTTGCGTAGTTTGATCGGCCGAAGCTTCCATCGAAATCAACTACCTGGTTCAAAAATCCAGAAGAAAAAAGGCTTTATCCTCAGTGGAATTCGATTGGTTCAAATTTTTATGAAATAAGAGTAAAGTCTGCGAAGAAATCAGATATATTCAAATTGGCGACAAAAAAACCTACCGTCGGTGAGGTGAAGAAGAAGAAGAAGACGGCGAAGAAGATGAAGATGAGGAGGAAACTAGAGATGAGTCTTTTTAGGGTTTATTCCTATCTCTTTTTCACGCGGGTCCAGCCCATTAGTTATTATTACTTACAAGGATTTCTTGTATTCTGTCGGTTTAGCACAAACCGAACCGGTTCGTTCAAAAGCAACTATTTTGAATTTAGATTTAAAATTCGATGTTTTTTTTATGATAGATTAGGATGAACTTGAAGGTTTTTGCCCATCAAACTGAAACCGAACTAAAACCCGAACGAAAATAAAAACAATTGATTTGGTAAAATCATATTGATTAGTGACTGAATTCTATTAGACTACACAATTTTAAAATTCACAAATCAACTGCAGAATCAAAGATTAATCAGATCTAATTCTTTGAAATAAAGTAAAAAAAAACATTTAAATGTTCTACATTATAAATATACAAACTCTCATCCAATGAGCTAAATTCCAAACTACTGATTTGATCTACAAAGACCTTATGAATGTTAAAAGCTTTTGTAATTTTTATGGACTTTCAAATCATATTCAGAATGGGAGAAAAAAAGAGTGTTCACCTAAGTAAAATTTAACAAATTTTCAATTCAAAAATTTTTTTTTAACAAATTTTCATTAAAATCTATTTTTAAACTACCATCGGTTACCCTATCACTATTTTACCTCTATAAATAAATCATCTTAAGACTATATATATATCACTAATTAGATTCGTAAATATACAAACTTTGATTATTTAAATATTAATATATTAAAAATTAAACTGACCAAATGCATAAAACAAATATAAACACTTAAAAAATGAAGAAATTATATTGACGTGCGAGATATTATTGCGCGGTCGTGTTCTAGTCTGTGCGGGAATTCTTCTTCTTGCTTTTTCCTTTTCCTTTGACAACTAGGGCCTTGATTGGTAGAGCATTTAAAGAAGCATTAAACCTTTTATTAACCAATCAACTTTTGTTGATAAAGCATTTAGGAAAGCATTTAGAAGCTGCAGATGCTCTGCAAATGCTCTTCCCTCTATGCTTTCATATGAAGCTTTTGGTAGAGCATTAACCTATAAAATATCAAAAAAAATTTAAAAAAATTATATAACTAATTTATTTTGTTAAATAATATCAAAAATTATGTTTATATTAAAGTGTAAATTTTATACTTTTAAAACTACTATTTACCATTATTTTATTTTTTAATTTTATAAAATTTTAAATAAAAATATAATATAATTATAGTTCAAATCAAAATATATAATATAATAAATACAATTGAAATATGAAAAAAAATTATTATAAATATAACTATAGATATAGTGTTTACGAGTAAATATATTAAATAATTCTATATATAATATTTCACAGCTCTGCCAATCACTTAAAATGTGTACATTAATCAGAGCATACAGCTTCTGCTTCTGCTGCTTACTGCTACTGCTCTACTATATGTTATACCAATCAAGCCCTAGGTAGGTAGTCCGTGCTTTATGCGGATAAATATGTTTCATAAACTAATTACATCATTAAGTTATTAACTTTGTTACCGATAAAAAACCAAACACAAATATAACAACAATGTTAGATTTATGATCAATCAAAAAAAAAGAAAAAAAAAAGAAATAACAACCAATATTATTCATAAAAAAATATGAAATATGGCAATCATATAGCTCGAGAACATATTGAATAATGTTTCATTCACTCACACATTGTATGTAAAGCAATTCTTTTTTATCTCTACATCGCTAGAACTTTCTCTCCATTTTGTCGTAAGTGTCTCTAGCTCTAATCGGTTATTCCGACTTTGATTTATTTTTCGTTTTCCTTCTTCTTTTTATCGTCTTTGATTTATGTTTCTTCTTCTTCTTCTTCTTCTTCTTAGTCGTCTTTGACTTCTACTTATTTTTCTTTATCATCTTTGTCTTCTCCAACAATTCTTCTTCTTCTTCTTTCTCTTTCGGTTTGTTTTCGTCTATCTCTTCTGGTTTTCCTACTTCATCGTCTTCGTTCTCTAGCTTATTATTCTTTTGGTTTTTCTTCATCCCGTTTTCATCCTCAAATTCTTCTGCTTCGCCTTCTTCTTCTTATTCTTTATATTTCGGTTTATCTTCTCCCTCGTATTTTCCTTTTCTCTTTTTCATTGTCTTTGGCTTCTTCTTCTTCTTCTTCATCACCTTCGTCTTCTTCTACTCCTTTTTCCCCTTCTTCCAGTTTTTATTCTTCTTCTCTAAATCCTTAAATTTCTCCTCCTTCTTCTTTTTCAACGTCTTGGTCTCATCCGCCTTCTTATTTTACTTATGGTTTTTTTTTTCTTTGTCTTTGTCATCTTCCTCGTCTTTTCCGACTTTTTCTTCATCATCTTAGTCTTCGTCTTCGTCTTATTCCTCTTCTTTTTCATCATCTTTGGCTTCTATGAATTCCTATTTTTTTCACTCTCTCACTCTTCCGGTTTTCTTCGTCATTTTCTTCTCCCTCTTCTACATCATTTTCCTTCTTCGTCGTCTTCTTTCTCTTATGTTTTTCTTCTTCATCATCTTCAATTTCTTCTTCTTCTTCTTCCTTATTGTTTTTAACTTCTATGGCTTATTCTTCCTCTTTTTCTTAAGGTTTGTCTTCATTTTCTTCTTCCGGTTTTTCTTCGTCATCTTCTTGTTCCGGCTTTTTCTTTGTCCGACTTTTCTTCGCCCTCTTCTTCATCATCTTCATATTCTCCGACTTCTTATTCTTCCGTGTTTCTTCGTCTTCTTCCTCGCCATATTCAACTTTGAATCAAAATCTTCCATTTTCGGTTTCCATTACTCTCTCTCTCTCTCTATCTCTCTAGATTCCTAACTTAGATCTCCCTTGGTTCTTCCTCGATAATCTCAAGCATGTTCTTCTTCCTCTTCTTCTCCACCATGAAAGATAAATTCCACAATAGATGGGTTTAGTCTTGTCTCCTTCTCTCTTTTGTTCACTTAATTTACCTTCAAACATCTTCCCCATCTCTTCCTAACAATCACACATTTCTTCGACGCTAAAACATCTTCATTGTTTCAACCATTGTTTCCTTGTAGCTTCTATGATTTTCTTCATTGTCTTATTCTCCTCCGACTTCTTCTACTTCTGTTTGTAGCAAGTATAGGTCACAACCACTAAAGTAACAACGCAAACAACAGCAAGATCGACATATATATATGTATGTTCTCGCTCCCAACTCTCTAACCATGTTCATATTCTGCATACCTTTAGTGTCACTATTTATTCTAAAGAAATCTTTTCCGCAATTTATCTTCCCAGTGTAAGCTTTTTAATGTTGTTGCCACTTTCAAGTTGATTATCTTTTGAGGTTTCCAGAGATAATATCAGAGTTGTGTCTTGACAAAAAGAGGAGTTGTTCCCATTTTGTTGGCAACAACTATTAGGAAATTCCATGTTTAGGTTTCACCAATTATTATGTCTCAGGTAAAAGTGTAATTGTTCCTTTTTTGGTTTAATAAGACATTAAAGTGGGAAAACCAAAATCATAACGTGTTTCAAGCGCCAACGTTGCACGTGCTATTTTCATAACTAATGCGAGTTTTCAGACGGCAATAATAACAAAAAGTAAGAACCAAAAGACAGCTATTACCATCAACGCCATTAGAAATTTTGTGGAAATCATCAAGCCCGAAAGCCTTTTGTGTTAAATGTGAAAGTCCAATGATCAGTTCTTAAAGCTGCATATAAATACCATGAAAAAGAGGAAAAATGTTTAAAAGATATCAAAGCTGCAAACAAAGGTTTTCTTGTCTGTGCAGTATCGCGTTCTCTTAGATGCTGAAAATTGGTTTTAGCAATTACATGATCAGAATTTTTAATTGCGCTGATATACTATCCATCAGATGAAACATCAGCAGCGATCAATAAATTCTCGCTTGGAATTCGAAGATTGTCAAACCCTTCGTATAAGGTACAATTACATAACATTGAGTTGTGTACAAATACCATACCCGACCAATGCCAACACCACTTAAAGATCGAATAGCACATCTCCAAAATGAGAAATACAAGAGGAATATTGCTTTGATGTGAGTTTGGCATAAACATGTAATTCTTTGAACATACCATCAAGAAATGAACACCGCGTTTGGCGGAGATCGAGTAATCATAAATCTCGCAAACTTCTGAGCTCAGCCGCATGATCTATCTCCGTCAACCATCCTTGCAAGACCCCTTTCTCGAGCAAGTACCAGATGCGATTCAAACTGATCCCATGATGCTGCTCCATCGTCTGATTGACACCAAATTTCACTAATACAAAAAAAGACCAACGTATAAACACACAATAGCCGTACAAACCAGCACTAAAACTAATAGAAACCGTTACTCAAATTCACAAATGTGAGCCTCAAGGTAGTGACACAAACCCACCATAACTAATAGGCCATAAAACAAACCGAAATAAACTTTCAGATTCGGCTGCCTTTTAAAAAAAAAAAATTCATATATAACACACAGACAAAAGCCAAAACCATAGCGAATTATCTAATACGATCCCAACGTTGAACACTTTAAAAAAAAATTCAGATCCTATCTAAAAAAATAAAAATAAAAATAACAACAAATTAAAAACCAAGATGTATAATCTCAAACGTAAATCACATATCCAATCCACGAAAAACAATAAACAAAAAAGTAATTCTGTTATTAATATTAAACCAATTAGAAAGATAAGGTAAAACCCAAATATAACCAATACGTCTATAAACAAATCCAAGCACAAAGCCAAATATAATAATCAGAATGCAGAGACTAAATATCTCAAACACTANATCTCGCCAATCACCTCTTTTATTATCAGGAACCAATCCAAAAGCACAGCAGACAGCCCAGAAAGTGGGATAAACAAAACCAAAACGGGCCTCATACAATATCCAATAGAAGCCTCAAATAATAAACCTATCCACCATGCGCCGGACAAGACTCGAGAACACAATTTGGTGGCAAACCCATAAGTCGAGATCTCCATCGGTTATGCTCACGATCCCAAATAAACCTAGAAGACAACTCCGAATAATGAAGACCTCTAGCCTCGGGAAACACACGATTACACTCCATCCAAGCCAAAAATTGACTATGCCGGCGATCATGATCTAGATCTCCATCACAACCAAACAAAATCCGCTGCTCAGGAAGATGGAACGATTAAATGCGAACACCTAAAAAATCAAAAACAAAAAAAAACATATAAGAGCCATAAAGCCATCAACGATCGACACCAAAGAAAAAAAAACAAAGGTGTATCAAATCCGATTCATATATAAAAAAAACAATTGGGACAAATAAAAACAAACACAAGACAAAGCACGAACTCCAAAATAAAAAAACTTAAACTTTACCTTTCGACATCTGTTCAGAATAAAATAACCAGCGAACCAAACAACCCAATTAAAACACCAACACCTAAACATCAAACAAACAGCAAACGAAAATAAGAACAAAAAGGGACATATACACACATAAACATCAAGTTTTAGTAAATAACAAACGAACCGAAAAAAAAAACAAAAAAAAAGTGAGGCGAAAGAGAAAATCAAACGATGCATTCTATAACTGACCAGAAAGAACAAATAAGCATATCTTTAGATCAATACAAAAGTACAAAAAGCAACAAAAACAATCGCATAGAAAGCAAAACATAACAATTCAAAATAAATAAAAATAGATAAGCTCGCAAACTTGATACACACCATATATACTTCGATAGAGCAGAAAGGTTGAACACACCATGTAAATATCTCTAGAATTATATCCATCTACACGAACAAAAATGCAAATTATACAGCCTTTTAACATGGAAGAAGAACGATAAGCACAAACGATGTACTTTAAAAGAGATAAAAATCAACAAAGAAGTAGACCATTAGATCAAGAGAAAGGTCAAAAGCAAGTGAAAGAATCGCATAGAGCCTAAAGAAGAACAAAGCTAAAGGAAAAAAAAATGCAAACTCGCAAACGTGAAACAAACGAAAGGTATACCTCGACAGAACACAAAGGATGAACATTCCGGGCAAATATGTCTAGAATCAGAGCCACCTACACGCACAAAAACCAAAATTAGTCGATCTATTAGAGATGAAGAACAACGAACAACACTCAAAAACCAAGCTAAGAGGCAAGAACAAAAGCACAAATTCATATTTATAATTAGGGAGAACGAAAGCACAAATTCGTAAGGACCTAGGCAAACAAAATTGTATGTGTACCTAGCATTCTCAATATCAAAATCCACAACTCTCTTGCTTTTTAACTGACCATGCGTCTGATGATGTTTGAAATTTCCAACATTGCGAACTCGACCAATCAAATCTGCAATATTGACTAATACTTTAACTTATATAACAAAAAAACACAAATACAAAAAAAACTAAATCAAACTAACCAACACAACGCTCAGGATCGAGATTTCCAGCTAGAACAGCTTCGAGATCAACAAAAGAAAAGTAGTTCTTTGATTCTACGGGCGTAACCAAACCACATAGAGTATTTTGCTTAAAATTAATCATAAATCGGTGAGAAATAGGGCTGGTAAACTTGGTATGAGGAATGAGATCGAAATCAACCAATATAACCCAATCCCCTTCATGGAAACAGCCTGAGAACTTCTCGATGTATTCTCTCTTTATCGAAACATATATCTTATCACCCTGTGAACATGAAAACACAAAAAAAAAGAAAATAACCATAACACAAGAACACACTAAGAAAAAGGAAAAAACAATACGACAAAAGATTAATACCTTGACATCCACTAAAATAAGATCCAAAGTTTCGTCAACCCCACGAAAACTATTAAATTTCCGCAACACCTTAACTCTAATTCTCCAAACAAATAAGAGTGGATCAAGACCAGAAACATCAGCCAAACATGCATTGTACGACCTATGGATAGCTAGCGAGAGAAGATGTGCCATCGAGTGTGATTTAACAACAAAGAGAACACAAATAGAAAACGAAGAATATCTATTCGTATATATATCATATATATACACGTATTCGTTATATATATATATATATAATTTTGTCCTTAAAAGAAAAAGAAGTTGAGCACCAAATAAGCAAAAATTCCAATTATGTTGACGGAAACTAATAATTATCTAAAAAGAAAACCAATAATTATCTTATTTAAAAATATTTAGTAAACATATTATTTGTTTGTAAGGCATCTAAATATTATCAAGGTTTAGTTTCCCCCTTCTTTGTTTTTTGATAAGTGGGTTCACTAAATTCTTTTTTTTGATAGCGTTGCGTTAAAGAATATTCTGGGACCGAAGATTACAGAGGAGGTGAGGATATTGTACTATATAATCTTGAGTCTATGATTATCGACAACAAAAAATACAAATAACACATGGAAATTTCTCAGCATATATAGAGAAATAAATTACGAAAGATATGGAGAATCACCGATTATTGAAATAGACTAAAAAAACTATTAAAGCGTCATAATCATGTGTCTATATATGTTTTTCGATTAAAATAATACTTTTGTTCAGTAAGGATGAACACAAGAAACTGTTGCGATTTCTAAAATACTTTTTTCAATAAGGATGACCACAAGAAACTATTGCGATTTCTTTTTGAAGATATTCCACATCCAATATTCAATTTTTTGTCATTAAAATCAACGACAGACTATCAATTTTAAGATGCTGGTGTGTAGTTTATACTAAGATGCCGTTTTTTTCAACTTTTGTTTTTGAAAATTTTAGGTGATATATGTTTATAGATTCTTATAGACATCAATGAAGAACGTTGTGCATGAAATAAAGGTATAGGCTTTCTGTGTCATGTTATACTCTTTCACGTTAGCAACACACCAATTATAGTGAAGAAACAGAGCACAATATTTAAACGCAGAGCAATCAAATAATTTTAGAAGTTCACACGTTCAAACCAAAATACTTAAGGCAGACTTGTCATGAGACAATCGCTAAACCAGCACACACCAAAAACAAAACAAACAAAATATAATCTTTATTAATATGAATCAAAAACGAATCCATCACAATTTTAGCCATAAAAAAAAAAACCAATACTAAAAAACAAAAACCAAAAATAAAGAACGAAATTGAATCCTTATAATAAATTAGAAACATCGAATGAGAATAAATTTGAGGATCCCAATTGCTTCAATCAGCAAGAGGAACCAAACCTAAGGCATGACATACTTCTTGGAAAGTAGGGTAAACAACACCGTAAACTGTCTGGATATCCTCAAAAGAACACGGGCCCCTAACAACATCAACCAAAAGCCTCAAACAATAAGACTCGCCAGCGCGATCCGAAGAAGACTCCACAACACAAACCGGCGGGGTGCCCACGACACGGGGCCTCCATCTCTTACCCTTACGATCCCAAACAAACTTAGACGAGAACTCTGAATGTCGAAGATTCCGAGCCTCGAGAAACACATGATAACATTTCATCCAAGCCTGAAAAAAATCACTCCGATCGAGAGTAACAGCTTCCGAATCACCCGAGGACGAATCACTCGACCGAGGAAGGTGAAAAGGCAAAACCCGAAGACCTAGGAAATATTTTTTAAAATCGGTAAAAGAGGTCGGGAAATCAAATCAAGAAATTTGGCAACCATTAAAAAGATGAACAACCTCTCGCAACCATATTATATCGCAAACGCAAACCTTTAGAAGACGAACACCTAAAAAGTGTAAAAATTAAAGATTAGAAAAAAGAAACATAGTAACAATAACTACACGAATAAAAAAACAAAGAATTAGAATTACATATACCTAAAAGGACCAAAAGAACTATGCAAACACACAAAAACTAAAAGTGGCAAAAGTGAATTGTTAAAAAATTATACCTTGACAGAGGAGCAACGATGCATAAATCGGACAAATATCCAAAAGAGACAGAGCAACCTACACAGACAAAAGAATCACCCGAAAAAGAATGATTAGACATATGCATAATCAACAATGAAAAAGAATCGGCGATTAGGGCTAAAGGTAGAGATGCCTGCGGCATCCAATTTTATAAAACATGCTTTCAAATTTTATAAACAAAACAGAACAAAAGAAACAACAATCACATTAAAATACAAAAAAAAATAAGTAATGAATAAGGGCATACCTCGAGACGGTACTAAGTCGTGGGATGTTTAGGTTTTTGGTCTGTCACAAAAAAAAAACAACAAAGATGATTAAATATAAAATAGGAAGTAAAGAAGGATATAGCAGATCTATGCACTAAAGAAAAAAAAAAAACACACGATACACTTCACAGTGAAGAAGAAGCAAAATTGTGGATCTAATAGAACTCGAAATCCGAATGATCTAAATGAGGCCTAAAGGTGTCGTATTTATAAACCAAATGACAAGCTAGGGTTTTGTTTTGTTTTTCGATAAGCCCACAATTTTTTTTTTTGTAGTTTGAAAAGCCCAATTTTCGATAATCGGTACGGCAAATTACTTATTTTATAATAACTTAATTTGAACCGATTTTAACTAACTGAGTTATACGGTTTGAAAAGCTCCATTCCTCAAAATTTACTTCGCTTTTACTATATATGATTGAAAACCGAGAAAAGAAAAGAAACAAAAAGAGGAACATATACATTCGGTATATACGGTTCATTTCGGTTATATTAAAACTCAGGGTTGGTTTAGTTTTTGATTCAGCTTCAGTCCAGATTTTACATATCGCATGTACTCATTTTTTTTTCTGTCATCTGGGCCACAATCGGTCAGCCCAATAGCCCAACACCTCAGAAGAGAGGATAGAGTCGAACTCGACACCAGTAAAATGACAAAAGATGTGTGACAACCACTGACCCATTTGCTCTTTCTTAATCTCATGTACTCATCTAAAGAAAATGGAAAATAATAAGTGCAATAGCTTGTAGTTATTTGTGACAAACGGAATTATATGGTAATCAGAGATGGAGATATGATCAAATTCAAAGATAATATTATTCTTTAGAAGTAATGGCGATACAAGTCCCTGATCGAAAGACAAGGAAAAAAAAGCACGCAAATTAAGAAAACTCATGCATGAACATCATATTGTCTCACAAGACTCACAACGCCATCGGTTTAGTTTTTGGCGCAAAGCAATTCAATGAACAATAAGTCCTCCTTCCCAACCAACCGAATTTATAGTAGACGGAACTTGGACAACGTTGACCACACTCAATGCAAAACGGTCGAGTGCTGTTACTGTTGCGAAAAACTTCCATTTTGGTGAAGTGATGATGTAATGTGAAACCAGGCTTCATATAAGCGGAGGATCCGAATACACATTGAAGATGGGTAGTGATACAACATTTGTTGCATCTGTAAAACCAATCCGTTGGATTTACTTGTTTCTCACATACTTCACACCAGTATATACCCTCTGGTACTTCTTCTCCGTAGCAAAGAGAGAGAGGATGCTTGTCGTATTTGTAGCCTACTTCATCCGGAATGGTTGCGCATTGATAACACATTGCAAATTTGCATACAGAACACTGTAGGTAGGACATCAGACATATCTCCTTGCAACCCTCGCAACCAATCTTGCTTTTGCCTTTGTAGGATGTGGAGATAAATAAGGGATGTTCATGAGCTCTATGGGTGAAATAATCTGAAACTAAAACACAGCAAACATCTATCTGAGCTTTGTTAAGAAGCGCACAACTCTCTTTGGAGCATTTGTACATGAAACCAGTGGATTTTCTAGAACAAACTAAACAACCATTGTGATTATAGCTTTCTTCCGGTGAGGGGTCTAGGACAAGAGGATGAACGTGCAAAGCATGATCCAATTTTCGAAGTAGACCAGCACATACCTCGTGGAGGAAAAAATCACATTGCGTGCAATTGTAGAAATCACGAGAGTTGATAGGAAGGATGCATGCCTGGCATTGCTTCTCTGCATCTCGAACACAATCAAACTGCTCGAGCTTTAGAAAATGTTCATGAGAGAAATGCTTTATCATTTCACTACCAACCTTCTTGAATGGCGCAATATCCTCAGTTTCATCGGATTCTTTGGGTTCCCATTCGAGTTCTTTCCCGTCCCATATGTTCTCATGCGTTGCACATTTTGAATGGACTATATAAGAGCAATCCTCGTGGTTGCAAGAATATTGGCCATACTTGTTGTCAACCGTCTTATAGCACACCCGGCATGGCGAAACTACGGCTTGCAGGTAAGGAGTATGGAAAAGGCGATGCTGGTGACGCGTGATCTTTATGACTCGTGGTAAGTCGATGCAACTTTGATGAACCATGAAATTACATTGAAAACAAGCATAGCTTGGCTCCAACACACTGACCAACCCACAAGCATCACATGGAGTTAAGAGTGGTCGGGGGTAGAAGACGAGTGAATGATGATGACTCTTTGGATTTGGGATGGTAAGAAGTGGAATATTTTCGGAGCAAGAAAGATCCAAGCAGAAGTTACATATAGAACAACGGTAGAACCATCTTCCTTCAATATTTCTTCCACACCATGTGCATTTATCCACTACGATATCAGATCGAGACCGACGACTGATCATTTCAATGGATCCATACTTGTCAGGATCGGATATGTTGGCTTCGGACGTGTAGGAGTTAGACAATATTGTAGTGACAAAGGACACGTCTATATTTCCGTCAGATATGACGTCGGTTTCATAGTTCCTAAAGGTGAAAGTAAGAGGGTGTTGGGGGTGATAAGGATGTGTTACCTTCCGCGGAAACTTGTGACAACCACGGTGGAACTCCACATCACATGTGCTGCAATAGTGATGGAATGTGCATTCTTTGATCAAGGATTTCTGTTCGCCGCATGCAAAACAATCAGACTTAGCGTTTCCACCAGATCTACGAGAAAGGGTATGAGGGAGACTTGGATGAGATAAAAGACAAATAGGTTTTTCTATAGGGTTTTGGTTATGATATCTTGGATGGGGAGGAGGTTGAGGTATTTCTCTTTTGCTGCTTCGGTTAGAAAATCGTCTTATATATGCAAGACGAGCTGAAGAATCTAAACAAGTTAGAGGAGGTGGAGCAGCGGGAGGAGCTGGAGGTACTTTTTTGTCCATATTTTGGCTGCTTTTATATCGTCTGAATCCGAGAAAGGGAGGAGCTGGAGGAGGTGGAAGAGATGGAGGTTTTAAATGGCGAGGAGCTTGACGTTTTATTATAAAATATGGATGAACTCGATGAACTGGAGGAAGAGGAGGAGGTGGAGGAGGTTGTGGAGTTGGAGGAGCTTGAGGAGGTGGAGGAGCTGGAGGTACTTTTTTTTCCATCTTTTTTCTGCTTTGGTTATGATATAGTCTGAATCCAAACCATCGAGGAGCTCGACGTACCAGAGGAGGTGGTGGAGGTGGAGGTGGAGGTGGAGGTGGAGGTGGAGGTGCTTCTTCTTTGTCTATCTTTTTGCTGCTTTGGTTATGATATCGTCTGACTCCACGAAAAGGAGGAGGTGGAGGAGGAGGGGGAGGTACTTCTTTCTCCATCTTTATGCTGCTTTGCTTATTATATCGTCTGAATCCGAGAAAGGGAGGAGCTGGAGGAGGTGGAGAAAATCGAGGCACTTCTTCTTTGTCCATCGATATCTTATCTTTTTGCTGCTTTGGTTATAATCGATGTGTGTGTTTCTGATAAAATGTAGTTGAGCAAGAGTGAGAAAAAACAAGCGTCCCCATTAATAGGCAATGACCAACTTTTTTTTTTGTTGCTAAAAAGCAATGACCAACTTGCTATTTATATTATTAACAATGACCGAAATAAACAACAATTTAATACTTTAGTCATCGTCTCTTTGTAACTAATAATAATAGTAATAATATCCCAAGACCTGTTTCCAGGCTGTTTACATTCAAACAAAAAAAACAGCATTTAAATAATGGGAACTCTTTCGACCAAAAAAATAATAGAACTCTAAAATTTCTGTTAATTTATACTCTTTCCTTTTCAAAATGTTTGATTTTTTTTGGATTTTTAAACATTAAATGCATACTTTAACTAATTATTTGTTGTTTTATTTCTTTAATTAGTTTAATGTCATGTTTGATTTGTGATGGTATAATAGATAAATTAATATATTTTTTAATTTCTATACTCAACTCTAAAACGATATATAAAAAAATGGAGGGAGTAATAAATTAATATTTTTTTTGTAACATATACATTAATATATTTGATTCTTTAAATATGCGAATTAAATACTGCTGCGTATCCGTTGACACACACACACCAACAATAAATAAAGATGTTGCAGCTTTGATTGGAAATAAATGCGATAGTTAATGCCGTAAATTTTTTTTTTTTTTTATCGTCCGGATGTTTTATTGATGTAAACTAACATTAAAGTCTAAACGATGCTAAAATTCAACTCAAATGAATCTTTGATTGCAAAGACCGTTTCGTCCATGTACCAAGCATGGAACTTAAAGCTGTCTTCGTGCATCACGATGTACTCTCTCAAGGCAGATGTTAAGTCTACGAATCTTATCCGAAGCCACAAACCAACAACGATTCTAACATAAAACATTACAATAGCCGATGGGAAATGAAACCCCGGAAACAGAGCCGACGGGATATAAAACTCCCGGAAACAGAATCAGCGGGATATAAAACCCCCGGAGACAAAGATAAAAACCCAAACAAAAAACAAATCCCACAAATTCAACCCACCACAGACACATCAGAGCTATACCATATCTCGACCGGGTCTTTGTGTGGGATCAAGTGGAGGAGACTACAACTGAGCCGCCCATCGGAGACACCAAACACAAACCTTGTGGATGGCGGGTCGATCCGATTAAAGCCAACGAAGCTCCAACGAAAGGGAATGTTGAAACAGCAACAAAACAAACGAAGATATAAAACCCAATCGACATCATAGCTAAGGGAGCCTCTCTCCGTCGGCCGGGGAAAAAAAACACAGAGGCGGCGACTTCTTTTTTAAAGAGAAGAGATAGGTTTTTTGGAGAAAGTGTATGCCATCAAGTTTAGCATATCATATTTTTTAATTAAATTATAATGTAGTTTTTTTTTATGAATTATTATGAAGCACTATAGAGTTAGGATTAAAGATGTCAGGTTGAGTCATTATCTTATTAGCTGATTCAATTCACTTAAATTTAATGATTTGGAGCTATGTTTTAGATTCATTTGACAAATGAATTGGTAAATTAGCTCAAACGAATTACTTAACTTTTAAGTATTACCGTGCATCTTAACATTTACACCAAAAAGAAGTATTACCGTGCATATATAAATTGTCTAGCGATGATCAGAGGGAATGATGAAATAAGTGACGCAAAGAGAGTGACGCCATTAAGAAATCATTTGAATGTTGAAAGGATAGAAAATAATAATTTCTTCACTCATCATTTTTTATTCGTTTTTTTGTCCAAGAGAAGAACAAAACAAAAGAGTAGGAAACAATAAAAAGAATGAAAAGGGGAAATCCACGCGGTGAGAGGTTTGAAATGTCGTCGGTTCAATGTCTTGACTCATCCTGTCCTTTGGAAACTTTCTGTATATTCTTTCTTGATATTATTTTTCTAGTTATCAAGAAAACCGAAGTATAATATTACTATTACAGTAAACAAGTATATATGTACCAATAGGACGAGTTTATTGAATTCGACATTGGTAATTCCATTAGTTAAACTATTACAAATGCGTTTCAAAGAGCTACATCAGATTTTGAACCCGAATGCTAGTTGACTAATGTAAACAGCCCAAGACTTGATCTTTGTACATTCGTTTACTTGTAATAAATTTTCATTAAATTCGATTTCAAGATCCAAATCTGGATCTGTTAAATATATTAATAAATATTTAAATATTATTTTTAATATATTAAGCGATTTTATATACAAATACATATAGAATATTTTATTTGTTTTTATAGTATATCATGTGGAGAAAAAATATCATTTTTTTTCTTCAGAATCATGACCTAAAATCTTAATTTTCTATCTTTTAGACTTCTTAAAAATTTATTTTTGATTTTGTAATTCTTTTACATATCCGGATATACAAATACCGTATATCAAGAAGCCAAGTTCCAGATAGTTGTAGCTCGGATACGATTATATATTCTAAAACTCCACACTTGTCAAACTCAATGGACAAGAACTTGTTAGATATTCCAAGAGAACGGTTTTGAGAGAAGGTGGTGGTTCGTTTCCATGTCCTAACATGTCCTATGGTTTGACTACCTAGTTTCGTAACCGCACCCTCTCTAAGTGACACGCTTTTAGGATCGAGTGGCCGTCTAATCTACGGTGACACGTTATACAACATGCCCTAACTGTCCGGTTACTCAAGAAAAAGCAACCTCTTTCCACTCCGAGACCACTCGACTCCTAACTTCCCGCTCCCGCTAATCAAGAACGGTTTTGGAAGAAGGTGGTGGTTCGTTTCCCTGTCCTAACATGTCTTATGGTTCAACCACCTAGCATTGTAATCGCACTCTCTCTAAGTGACACGCTTTTAGGTCGAGTGGCTGTCTAATCTACGGTGATACGTCATACAACATGTCTTAACCTGTCCTATGGTTCGATCATCTAGCCTCGTACTGACCATCTAATCTAGCATGACACGTGTCACCTTCTAATTCGCCGATCCAAAGAGAAATTATTTATCCCCAACAATAAACATATCTATTTGGTAACTTAGTTCTTACAAGAATTGAATAATAATACTTTCATAAGACATTCGTGTTGTATTGTTTTTTAATTATTATTAATGTTACATCCCTATATTTGTTGAAACACTTGTTGCAAATCTTATACTATACCATTGATGTTTCCTTGTATAAAGTAATTGCTATAAACTCTTTGCAACTTCAAAGACAGAAAACCTTTGGCTTTACCAATCCCAATTTCAAGTCCTTCTCATCCATGACCTGATTCCGAAGCAGCGCGGTTTACGTTTCCTCTGCATAATCGAACTCTTACCTCCATTTAAACCGCTCGGTTTGTCGTCACTATTCTCTGCTGTTTGGCTGAAAAGAGTTGTGGCTTGTGAGATTGTTATCCTTGTGACCTCATCAGAGTTTGTTGTAAGATCGATCTGTGGTGATGCAGGAGCTATTTTGTTGCCTTCTCTTGCAAAAGAACTCGATCCACTTCGCCTATAAACAACTCGGAAAAGGTTAAACCATTTAATCGCATGCAAACCACTTTAATTCTTGAGATTAATCTTTAATTTTACCTATTGCTGTTGTTGTTGCGATAATGTGTGAGGGATGCTTCATCAAGAACTTCAGTTTTAGGATCTTGAATACAAACTTTGCTACTTGAAACAATCGCAGTGCTCTCTGAATGCTGTTTTGGTGATGATGATGATGCTTCTCCTTCTTCCTCCGAAGAGGTTGATGTGTTATTATCTGTTCTGGATTTTCTAACCATCGATATCACTCTCTCTAATGTCCCTAAAGCTTGCTTCACCTCTGGACTTATGCAGAAACGTGTTTTACCATTGTTGTTTTGAGTCTTCCCAATGACATTTTCATCCTCTACCGAAGAAGAAGAAGAAGAAGAAACACTTTTATCTTCTTCTTCATCATCACATTCCTCTTCCTCAATCTCAGCAACATCTATTTTGCAAGGTGCAGGTTCATTTTCGTAATGTCGAGTCTCACTCTCTTTTCCCAGAGATTTCATATCTAGTTCATCAGCTTCCAGCTTTGGTTCTCTCTCATCAAAATCTCTTTCTTCTTGGCTATGAAGCTCATTTGCTTGGCAGATTTCATCAGTTTTATCAGTAGAATACAGAGCTTGACGTATCAGAGTATACAATGGATCAGCTAAAACTCTTCTGTAATCATCGGATTTAGACACCGAACCAATAGTCTGTACACATTCAAGTAAAACACCACAACATCACACAAGCTTGTCTGATTTGGCAACCGAAATTCAGGTTTTTGTGAACTAAATAAACAGAAAATTGACCTTCTTGAAAAGTCTGAAACCGTTGCCGAGAAGCTGCCTAGACATAAAATTTATCAGAGATGGAGGGACCAAGTCCAGCTTTATATCGAATTCCGATATGTATCTACAAAAGTTTCACATTTGAAAAAAGAAAAAACAAAAGACATTTCAAGTTTCTGGTTATATGATGTTTTCAAAATGTGATCACTCACTCACACTCACCTTAAGTAACTCCTCTCTGGAGACACCTTCTGTATCGCAACTCCACCTACTAAATCAACCCTCACAGCATTCGCTGCTTCAGATATACCGTTCTTGTCGATGCTCTCTACTTCTGATGCTGAGATCTAAAGAGGATACTAATAGATAATAGTTTAGGATGATGTCAAATGATTAAGAACTGGATTAGGATGAAACAAAAAAAAATCTAACTTGGTTTTACCGAGTTTAGTAGGATGATGACTAAACCGTCTTTAAAGTATTCGAATAAGAAAAACTGCACAATAGCTTCTCTGTCTGTCATTGGCCACGGTACTTTCATCCTTTCTTCCGGAAAAATATTGATCGAAATTTTCAGATTCAGATTAGCAGCTTCACGAAAATGTAATAATAAGAACACAAACAAACTTTGCAATGTGTGAAACTGACCTCACTAAACATATCTGTTCATCGATCCGAAACTTCTGTAAGCATTTAGTTTGTAAGATCCTGAATGCCGGAAAAGAAGACTTTGGCCACCTGAGACATAGAAAACATAAAACAAAAAACCGTTAAATTTCCATCTGCGAGAAGCGAAAAACCGCACATTGTTTTGCAATTTTTCTAGATGTTTATAACAAAAAAAAATCTGCATAAACAAAATGACACTCACCATTTCTCATAGAGTGATGTTTCCCATGATACACATAAACCTGCATAAACGCAGTTATAATCAAAATGAAATCCTTTTTTCTAGCAGTCAAAACTCTTAAGAAAACTTACAGTCTTGGATAGGCCCATCCATGTAACCTTCAACAAGCAACGTGTGAAATGGACTTCCTTCAAGTCCTTCACGGTACATAACACGACAATCTTCATGATCATGTTTCACCTGTGGATAAAACACTTTGCTAACATTGTGACAATTCTGTTTTTCAAGTTAAAGAACCACAAAGAAATGAATAACAAAAGATGTCCAAATTGAACATAAAGCAACATACTTTCCAGTCACCATAAGACGCCTCGTTGCTTGGTTTAGACAGTTCTTGATCCTTTGTTGATACACTCCTAAGCTTCTCAAGTATACTAGATAAACCAGTTACTCTTTGATCCAATAAATCCACATCACACTCTGTGAAAAAACATGAGAAAACGTTAAAGCAAGGCAAGAGTAAAGCAGCTAAGAGAGTTTTCATTTATATATAGCTAATCAACAGAAGAAGAAAAAACCTTCATTTAGCTGTTTTCTGATGAGGGTTTTAAGAGTTTGCTCATTAGTGAGCTCAGGAGACGCCAAGGTCTTGTTAAGTCTCTCTCTGTATTCACAAATCTCTCGTTTCTTCTGCATGCTCGCATTTCAAATTGAATCCGCAGACAACCTTTAGAAAACAAATCTAATCCTCAAATCAGACACCAAGAAGAATCAAAACCCAGAAGACTGGTAATTTTAAACCCAGAAATTTCTGCAATTCAAATTCGAGTTCAGTCAATCAAAGGTAAAAAGAAAAAAAAAACAGAGAAATTGGATAAGAAGCCACGAAAGGGGGAATCAATAACAACTTCCAGATCACGGAGCTTCGATGGGAAGAAGAGAAAGACTCAAACGTACGGCAAATATAAGAAAGCTTAAAGTTTGAGTTTTGCCAGACAAAACCCAGCTAGCTGCTGATGCGTAACCTACGAGGCGGGCAAAGAACGTGGAGTTGTGTTCTCAATTAGATACTTTCTCTCATTTTCTCGGGAAAATACAAACAAATATGGGAAAGAATTAAAAAGAGAGTCTTTCATTCCCAAAATGCTTAAAGTTGCACGCCCATTCGAAACGGATTGAGTTTTTTTGTTAAACTTTAGAGGACGAGGTCGGTTAAATGTCGCTGTCAGTGGACTAATATGAATGATCTTCTGTTTTTTTTTTTTTTTTTTTAATCAAAAACAAAATACAATTTGATTTCCGTTTTTATATGACTTTGTCATGAGAAATATTTTAGATTTACATAGTTTGATCCTAATTCATCGTTTAGTTTTGTTAAACTACGTACATTCTTTTTTAATTTGAAAGATTTTGACTTACTTTTGGAGTTCTTTTAAGTTTTGACAAAAATTGGAAGGTGTGGTTTTTATTTAGGATCAATCGGATGATTGGAGTATGATGATTTTAATCTTTGAGTTTAACAATAGACAACAACATTCTTTTTTTTTTTGTTTTAAATATTATATTAATAAAAACCCAAAAAGGGGGTCAACCGTGGTTTACAATTGAAAAATTGGACAAAAGATTAACCCTAGGTCTAGGTTAGAGACATCTTGATTTCGGAGGCGCCGTCACCGACGGCATTTGAGAAAATAGACCCGGTTTGAATCACCACCAGACTTCGTCTCACCGGCTCTAGAGAACCACTTCCGGCCGACAATCTAGAGCCCGACGGGTCGTCTATTCCCCTGCCCAGTTCATCTCAGACACTTAAATAAAAATTAATATATTTTGAGTTATAATCATTATACAGTCAAACAAAGTCAAATGACACATAATCAAACAACTACTTATCTAGGCGTGAAAGGATTTTAAGAACTTTAATGAAACTACTAATTTCTTCAAATTCAACCTCGACTTTACCAAGTCGAAGATCCATATCACTCACTACGTGAGCCTTCACAAACTCATTTTTGGCCAATGGCATTTGCTGACAATCTAAAAAGGCTTTTTAAATAGGCATATACTTTACGACCCTTCTCGGTAGCAGATGCAAAAATCCCACCGGTCACCAGAACCATCAGAGCTGCAACAATATGCTCTTTAATCATATCCCAGAGCTTACCAAAAACATTATCACTAAAACATGACACCTTAGGAGCAACACAATCAACAACAGCCTCAACCACTTCTTGAAAGTTATAAACTTTGCGTGGAGTTGACCCAACTTCTTAAGATGAATAACTTCAATAAATCCTTGAACCATGCTCCGGTAGAAAGTGAAAACGACCCCAAACTTATTTTTAATTTTGTTTTGCAATTAGCCTAGAGAAACTCGTTTCAAACATTTTTATTGTATTTTTGAAACATAAGTCAACAAGTAAGAGTATAGTTATATGTTGATCTAGCTAGTTCAACTTTTAAAAGAAAAATGATTTCATAAGAAACTACAAAGATTACTTTTATTGTTTATATATAAATCAGAAAAGAGTGTGCATGAATAAAATTTTATTTTCAAATTGTGTGTAGATGCATGAATCTAAGTTTTTTGTTTTTTTGGACGAAGTATAAATCTAAGTTTTAATCGATTATACTATATAAAAAATGTAGAAATTGATTATATTTAGAAAGTGTGTATGCATGTATAATGCATTTGGGGTCTTTTGAAACCATGTGGGTAGGAGTTAAGTTGATGTAATCTAGACATTGTGTTTGCAGAATTTGAGTTGGGCTCAGATCTCTCAAGTATAAATCTGGTTTCATCTTCATTCACATTCCTGAGATCTTGTCTCTTATCTCCTTCGCATTAAGCTTTAACTACATTTGTTTTCATTCTATGGACTTAAACTGCAAATTTTCAAAATCATATCCTATTTTAATAAACATGTCTAAAAAAGAAAAAGAAAAAAAAAAAATCTATACATATTTAAAAAATCATGTTTTACAAACTCGAATTATATTAGTCAAAGTCAAGATGTACTATATTAAAAGACAATGATATTGCAACTAACACCATAGCTTATTCGGACACAGTGACATGAAATATTAAAGTTCACAGTTGTTTTAGACAGCCATGAGTTTTCACAACACAGTAAGAAAAAAAGAAAAGAAAAAAAAGTCCCACATAGTTTTTGATAACACTTGCTTAACTACTAACAGGCTAACCGCAGCAACCGCCATTGTTCTGTTGGATTGGCTGGCCTTTCATCTGGACAGTTCCACTTCCAGATGCCTTGTTTGCATTCGTCTGGCTTCCCATTCTACCAAAATTAAGAGTAATAATAATATGATCAGGCTCAATAAAACGAAACCGAACTAGTAAATGTAGATACAATGAGATCAAACACATGAAAATTCTATCATACGATTCAATAAGAGAAACTCAAGTACTCGAGCTTAAGGAGGATACAAGAGATTGATACAGCGGTAAGTTTGTAGATTTGCTTTCCATTAGTCATCAAGTCTCCAAAAACGCATTTCAAATTTAAAACTTTACATGAGTGGTTCATTTCATGAATTGCAGCAGAAAAAACCCAGAGAATGCTTTGATGTATAATGGAGAATAGTTTAGAACAGCTTCATTATGGATTATAGAGTAAAATATTGCAGAAAATATGACGAAAGATAAAAGATGGTGAACATACTTCTTCTTGATCTCGCCAGCAATAGTTAAGAATGCATGTTCGACGTTGATAGAATCCTTAGCACTGGTCTCAAGAAAGGGAATTCCGAGCTCATCTGCTAAGGCCTGTAGTTTTTTTTTTTTTTTGAATAAATGAAATGTAAGATAAGCAAGTCACAGCTGTGTCAGGAGAAAAAGGTACTGAAAATAGGCGAATTTCTAATGGCTGGAATCAGATCATCTAGACTTTGGTCAATGATCTTATACATTCATAGCCTTAAGTTGTGGTATAACAATCTCAATGGTCGTAGTATCATTACAAGGTTAAAGATTTGTGCTACCATGATATGATCAAAGGAAGAAAAGGTAAAGTTCTATGGAAACAATGTTTGCAATTCATCTAGATGCACATAGGAAAGAAGCACAACCATAACTGGAAGAAAAAAAAAGCGAGAGGAAATTTAATTGTGGATGCGAGCTTACTTTTCCAGTTTCGGTGGAAACAACTTTACTTTCAACCATATCATTTTTGTTACCGATTAGAAGCTTGCATACACTATCATTAGCATATCTATCGATCTCACTCAACCACTGCTTCACGTTGTTGAAGCTTTCCATCTCAGTACAGTCATACACAATCTGTTGCAACATCATCATTAAGTACCATCAGCAAAAAATATTGGGTTTGAACATTTAAGATTAAAACTCAGGATTCTTCTTTCCACTACCAAACATGTTTCACATTACACAGAGCAGAGAAGAGCAATATGATAAAAATCTACATAGATATTGCCTAAACCACTTAAAACAAGAAATAGAAATTGGAGAAAACACTACTCTAGGTAAACAAAAAGTAAGTAAGAAAGCGGATAAGATTCCTCACGATGATTCCATGAGCTCCTCTGTAGTAGCTGCTAGTGATGGTCCTGAAACGCTCCTGCCCAGCAGTATCCCACTGAAGAGAGCAGAAACAGTAAATGATATAACATATAATTATCCGAAACATGCCCTCATCGGAAGATTTAAACTCACGATTTGCAGCTTAATCGTCTTCCCATCCAGCTCAATCGTCCTAATTTTCTGCCATTTGAACCAACATGATAAGTAACTTGTGATGAAAAATCAATCACATCACATATAAAAACCATTTAGTATGAAACATGTGTTCAATAGACATACATACAGACGGAGAAATGTATGCTCGTCTATGTATATAAAGAAATGGTGATAAGGGAACTCACGAAGTCAACACCAATGGTACTTATGTAACTGTCAATGTAAGCATCATCCTGTAAAATTTAAAAGCAAAACAAATCCAAAATTTCATGTTCAACAAGAAACGTTTCACAAGGGGAGAAACTAAAACTCGAATCAATTAAAGCCACAAAGGAGAATCAAAACAAGTCAAACTCACAGCGAATCGAAGAAGCAGGCACGATTTTCCAACAGACGAGTCACCGATCAACAAAAGCTTGAACAGATAATCGCTAAAAACAAAACGCCCAAAAGAAGAAAAAAGAGATAAATAATACGGATTTCGCTCGCTGTGAGTAGTGCCGACAAAGTAAAATCGGAAGGAATACAATGCGCAGGAAGAAAACACTTACTACTCGTTGCTCATGATTTCTCAAAAGCTATATTGCGTTTTCGATTTGATTCGACGATGGTGGAAAATTTTCCCAGGAAAACGCTTTCCCTCTTTTCTCTTGGGGTAAAGAGAAGCTTCGGTCAATTAAGTGCCATGAACATTGAAGCCCACGACTTCAAATGGATTTTTTTGTTTGTTTTAAGTCTACATTTTTAATTTTATTTACAATTTTTAAATATTACTTTAATTCCTTTCCTTGTAAGTTGTAACTTTGTATATTAGCTTTTCTAGTCACGAGACAATAAAGAAGCTTTGACCTTGTCTCGCTAATTTCTTTACATATATATTGTATCTGGTTGAGACTTGTCTTCTTATTTGGGCTTTTGTTAGAACGTGGGCCGGTTTTAAATCATGGAATGAGACGAAGCTAGTTTGGGATCCAGGTCTGTGTGTCGATCCGGATCCGGATCCGGATCCGAGTCCGGGTTGGGATAGAGGTTCTAGCTTAACGCTCGTTTTACGTCCTATGATTAAGGTTGGATGATAAGTGGTATATAATAAGAACACAATAATTGTACCCTGTGTAATTCATAATCATGAATATACCCCAATTTCTGGTCAAAAGAAAAACATGCATGTCTCAATAATTCATAATCTAATACATGTGGTTATTATTTATTAAACCTTTAATATATTATCTATGTTCATGTTGCATTTTTGGGCGAGATAATTCTTGTTGATCTGCTATGTGTTGGTTCGGAGCGGATTTGAAGGTGTGGTTCGACATTCAGGAAACAAACTTGACATGCAACACGAATAAATCAGGAAAAATTTATGGTACGAAAAATGGTTGTCTTCTCAAAGATTTTACGACACTCAAATTAGTAAATAAGACCACACGACTCTTCGAGTAGAAAAAGACGAAGAGGAAGAGAGTGGTTCTGAACCGGGTCAAGAACCGATCCACAATCCAGTATGCTATATATGTGGTCAGAAAAGTGGATTAGGAAAAAAATTCTAGAAGGCGGAACTAGTCATTACGGAGAGTTCGGAGAAGAGATAGAGAGGCAATAACTTTCAGACTGTATATGACACATAATATCAGATGATGAGGATAAAATATGATAAAAAATAATAATATAAATCATTACATTGCCATATCCCATTTCTATCATTGTATAGCTCTAATCTATGTTAATTAAGCAGTCTTTAATCCACAAATATACATTATTGTTTTTGTTTACGTTCCCAAGAAAAACATATCATTTACTCCATCCGTTTCACAAAAAAGTGTCGTTTTAAAATTTTATTTTTGTTTCACAAAAAATATCATTTTATGTTTTCAATGCATAATTTTGAATAAAAATCCAGTTTTAACTTTATTGTTTTAGTGTATTAATTAGAGAGAGAAAAATTGTTTAGTACTCCCTCCGTTTCTTTATATAAGATGTTTTAGAGTTTTTTTTGTTTCAAAATATAATATGTTTTCACATTTCAATGCAACTCTTACAGTTATTGAAAACCGTGTGACCAATTATATTCTGCAGATTTTTTTATGATTGACTTAATTGTTTTTAACTTATATATTAAATGATACTTTTTAAAGAAAAATATTTTTCTTAATCTTTGTGCTTTTAGCCAAAACATCTTATATAAAGAAACGGAATGAGTAGATTAATAAGGAGTAATATGAAACTTTTAATAGTTTTCTTAATATGTGTGAAATGTGTCAAAATGACACTCTTTGTGAAACAGAGGGAATATCATTTATTGTTTTCTATCAAATCTATTTTTTTCAGACAGTATATATATGACACATAATATCAGATGATAGATTAAAATATGATTAAAAAAAATTCTAAAATTTTGGTCCAAAACAAAAATAAAAAAATTCTGTCTAAAAAAAAAAATCATTACATTGCCATATCATTGTATAGCTCTAATCTATATTCCCTTTGATCCATAATAGTTGATGTTTAAACAAAAAAAATTTGTTTCATTTTAATTGATGTTTTATATTTTTAATGCAAAATTAAAGTTTTTATATATATTTTTGACCATTTATATTCTGCAGTTTTTTTATCATTGGTTGAGTTGTGTTTAATTAGATAATAAATGAAGTTTTAATTTAGAAAAAAAAAATTATGATTTTGTATGGTTTCTTAATTTGTATGTAGAATTTTTAAACATCAACTATTATGCATCAGAGGAGTATCAAGTAGTATTTGATCAACAGATTTACATTATTGTTTTTGTTTACTTTCCCAAGAAAAACAATTCATTCCCTATTTTATCATTTATTGTCTTCCATCAAATCTACTCCTTTTAATCAACGCGTTTGCAACCTGGCAAACATATTTGGCAAAAACAAATATAGACAATTAACCAAAATTGAAAACACAGTTTTTTTTTTCATCACACGTTAATTACGCGGAATATCCTAGTTATATAAAAAGAAACTAGATGATGAAGAAACGAACACAATCTCAAGCTTATACAAGAATCAGAATAAATAAGAAAAGAGAGAGAGAGAGAGATTAAAAAAATGGCGATCGTGAGCCCTAATTTTTGCGCACCGTACCCGATAGAGTTGGGAATCGTACGAAAGGTGATAACGATAACAGATGGTAACTTCGCTGTCACAGACGTTAACGGAAATCTCCTTTTCAAAGTCAAAGAACCTTTGTTCAGCCTTAGCGACAAAAGGATCTTATTGGACGCATCAGATACTCCAATCTTGACGTTGAGAGAAAATGTAAGAACATAAACATCTTGTGTACTTATAACTTGTGTGGACGTATAGGGTTTTTTTTCTTATTATTATTATTCCGTTGATCAGCTAGTTCAAAAATCTGTCTCAATTATCCGTTAAAACTTCGCCATAATTCGCTTTTATTGTTTAAGACCCATAATTTAACATTGTTTGATTAAAAAAAAAAAAAATTGTAGAGGGTGAGCTTGCACGATAGGTGGCAAGTATTTAGAGGAAAGAGTACAGACCAAAGTGATCTGGTATACACATTGAAACGATCGTCGATGATTCAATTGATGAAGCCAAAACTAGACGTTTTTTTGGCTCATAATAAGGAAATGAAGATATGCGACTTCCATGTCAAAGGAAGTTGGATCGACCGGTCATGTGTCGTCTACGCCGGAAAATCTGATGCCATTGTTGCTCAGGTATAATTAACCAACTTTTTTCAATTACCGGACCAATGGTATTTTAACCTATAAACCTGAACTAACTAGTATGATCTTGTTAATTGAGTTGTTGTTTTATGGCTTTTCAGATGCACAAGAAACATACCGCACAGAGCATATTAATAGGGAAGAGTAATTTCTCCGTTACGGTTTATCCGAATGTTGATTTTGCTTTTATAGTCTCTCTCATTGTAATTCTCGATGACATTAACCGAGAAGATTCTGAAGACTAAACAAATTTTTAATGAATAATTCTCGATATTTAATGTATGAAAGAGCAAAAAAATAAAAATAAATGAAAGGAATTCTTTAAAGTCTTGACATGTTAGTTTGGATATATATGATCATGATAATTCCAAGGATACAATTCTCTTTGTCTCAACAAAGGATTATTGACACAAAGTTTTCAGGGTTATTCAGTTCCTTGAATTAGCGCTTTCGCTGTCTGAAAATCTCGACTCCCAAGTAATCAATAGTGCTCTTAATAAGTGCAACATTTGGCTTCGATAGCTTCACTCGAACAGCGGTGATCTGAGGAAACGTTTCAAGCGTTCTGGACGCTATAAGATCCGCGACTGCCTCCAGAAGGTTTCTTGGTGACCCTTCTACAATTTCTTTAGCTAGGCTGCAAACAATATCATTTTCTCACCCCAATAAATCAACTACATGTGATTTAAAAGACGTAACTAGTCATATTTTAGGGATGGACGTGGATCGGATAGTCTGGATTCCGGATGTTTTGTCCATCCCTAGTCATAGATATCGGTAAGAGCTAACCTGTAAATGTCAACATAGCTGATTGTATCTGCTAAGTTGTCTGATTCACCAGCCTTTTTAAGACTCATCCACGCATCAATGTCAAGAAGAAACATCTGCCCCAAAGTCTTTTCTTCTGAAATCGCTCCATGGTGACCGTAAAAATTTAACCCTTTCAGTATCAGTTTGTCCCCACTCATTGACATGCCTTTCTCCGATGATTCTATTCCAAGAACTATAGAGTAAAACTGCATATAAGCTTAAGGCTTACGAACAAAAAAAACAAAAAATATATATGTTTTGGATCCACAAGCTTTACAAAGCAAGAATCTTGTCACAGTTTATACACACAATCTTGCAAAAACTTGTAGAAGAATGCGAAAGGAGAAGTGATTAGAAACCCGGAACCTTAGCAGCGCAGGATTATCTTTGACTACTTATTTACTTAAACACGTTTTAAAGATGTAAGCATTAACATTTTTTTTTTGGTTTTAAGATGTAAGCATTAACATTTACTGTAATAAACTCAAAAGATCCGCCTTAAGTGCACCATTAGGCACGAGATTAGAGATAAACCTAGCAATCAAACAACTACTCTTAAACTTTTGATGTCATCAATTTTACAGAGTAACCCGTTTCTTTCCGCTTCTCTTCAAAATATTTTCTCAGGCAACAAAGAAAATTACCAGAAACCAGTCTGTATAATCAACAACCATTAACTAATGAAGAAATCACCAAAATAAATACTGGTGCTGTGTGAACAGTAAATCATGTCAAGAGAAACTAATTCGAATATTATTGAAGAAGAAAGAAATATCAGATCATATACATGATACATCTCTCGATCTTCATCATCCGATTGATTCATAACTGTCAAATTTTTTGCTACCGACATGCGATTTCAATAGGAAATTTGGACATACCTCGCGGTTCCAACGTCGCCGGAGCCGTCGTTTCAAGTGAGCTATACATCTCTCCGTTCGCGGCAATAGATTTTAGATTAGATGAGAGAGGTGGAGGAGAGAGATCGAAGTAAATCAGTTTAAATAAGTATGAAGGAGAATGAAGCAGAGGCTATGGTGGTGGGCCCAATGTCAGATAGTTATAGGCCCAAAACCCAAGAAACATTTATGCTTTTCACCAAATTAACAATCATACGAAGGTTTTAGTCTTCTTATTCTTTTTGGTCTATCTAATATTTTATTTTCTTTGTGCATTAACTATTTCCATAATTATTATATAGAAAATTATTTCAAAGCATTTATCATTATCCACTAAGAATGAATATTATAGTGATAAAAACAAGTTATTAAACTTTTACTCATTAATTTCCTTAAGATTAAAACTATTACTCTAGTCCATTAAAAGTTTTTTAAAATATATACTCACTAGTAATTAATATATTTTTAAACACATTTTCAAACGTTGTCGCATAATATAATCACTTAAATTTTAAACTGAAAACTAAACTTCTATTCGCTAAAGGATTGTATGAAAAATACCTGCATGCAGCTATATATAATACAGTCAATACATAATATATGTACATATTATAGATTCACGCATATGCGTGATTTTATAGCGATAGGATCGTGCTTAAATGCTCGAATGGTTAAAGGCTTTAAAACCGGAAGAACTAAACCATAATATAAGCACAACCTCAATTTCACCTTTGGCTCATCAAGCTTCAAGACTAAATTCATGGCAACGCCCCGACATGGAAAAGTATAAACGCAATTTCGATGCGAGTTTCACTCATGAAACCCATCAATCAAAAAGGTTGGTTTGGATAGTACGAGACCATAGTGGATTACATTGTTTTTGGGGTTCAGCATCAATTAGAATAACTACATCACCTTTGAAAGCTGAAGCAAAAGCCCTCCTTCTCGCAATGCAACAAGTTTGGAGTACGGGTCTCAAAGAGTTATGTTTTGAAGGCGATTGTAAAATTCTCATGGATATCATACATAGAAAAGCTATATTGACTTTAATATTGAGAATATTTGCTGATACATTTTCTTCTGGAGCAAAAAGTTTGATGAATAGATCAAGCAATACACCGGCACATCTCCTAGCAAAACATGGACCTCCCAATTCTATTTTTTATTCTTCAAAATTAATTGTATCCAAGATGGCTGTCCAAATATTTGTATTCTGATTATGTAAACTCCTTTTAATATATTAAAATATCACTTTTGCCGGGGGGAGGGGGGGGGGGGGGGGNGAAATGCTTGGATAATGTCTCTAAGTAAGATAAACATATAGAATAAAATGGCATGCCTCTGACTAGCTAAGACATTTTTATTATTACGTAAGTTCTTAACTAATAAAGAGAAAGACCACCAATCAAAGCCAAAATATGAAGAAACAAAAAATCGAGGAAATGGAGTAATCAAGACGTTCGACGTACAACTGGGGTTTTCATTGTTAACCATAGTTTTTTGGGCTCCAAAATAAGTTGTATTATGAGATACCAAGATTTCAAATTCTCATACCAGCTTTTATAGTTTAATAATATTTTTTGTATTTAATAGAATGGCGATAATTAAGGGAGAAATGATAATAATAGACAAGTGCAACCAAGATTAGTACTTTTAAATTAAAGTACATCATGGGACAAAAACACTTGAAGCCAAAACTGAAGTCTTGAACTAATTTATTTTCAGCAAATTGAAAGGATTTAACTCCAATAAAAGAAAAAGAAAAAGACAAAACGGAATTTATTGACGCCGTTAAAAGTAGTCGCTTCCAACCCGTGACGTTGGGATATGATGAAATCAAACAATTATAAACCCAGTTAATACGCCACCGTTTCATAAGCAAGACTTAACCACGGTTAACTAGTTCACACATTTAACACCGGTTTGTTGTCTTATCGGCCACTACTTTTAGAGTCTTAGAGAGATAGACAGATCTGTGAAGTTCGGATCTTTCTTTTCACTTTCTTCGTTGTCTCTCTCTGTCTACACGCTTGTGCTGTGTTGTGTGTGTGCACACACTCTCTCTCTCTCTCTTTCTCTCTCTCTCTCCCTCTGGACCCTCTCCCGTTTTTCTTCTCTCCTCGCACCATACTTTTTGCATCTTTAGGCAGAGAAGTTAATTTTAGCTTCTAAATTTCGTCGTGTTTATACCTTTTTGATCTCTCTTAGCTAACTTTCCCAAGAAATCCCATCCTGAAAAGATTTCTGGGTCTAATTTTTGCTTTCTATTTCTGGGCATTGATCTAATTAACGAGTAAAATAGATTGAAGCTAAAGAAAGAAACCTTGTTTTCTAGATTCTAGGTTTCCCCAAATTTCTCAACTACTCGAAAGAGTTTTTTTGCGTCTCTTCGTCTTTTTTTTTTTTTTTTTTTGGTCTTGACGACTCCAAATTTCAATTTGCGTGAAAAAGAAAAGAGAACAAAAAAAATGGTGGTGAAGATGATGAAGTGGCGGCCATGGCCGCCGCTAGTAACGAGGAAATATGAGGTGAAGCTATCGGTGAGGAGGCTGGAGGGTTGGGATCTGGTGAGGGAGAGTGCACCGGAAAAGGAGAGATTGACGGTGGAGATTCGCTGGAAAGGACCTAAGGCGACATTGGGATCTCTGAGAAGGACGGTGAAGAGGAACTTCACCAAGGAAACTGTGGGAGAAAGCGACGTCGTTTCATGGGAAGACGAAGAGTTTCAGAGCTTATGCTCTCTCACTTCTTACAAGGAAGACAGTTTGTTTTATCCATGGGAGATTGCTTTCTCTGTCTTCACCAATGTAAGTATTAAAAAAGAAAATTAAAAGGGTTTAATTGGTGGATTATTAGTATCTAAGATTTGAAATCACCAGGGCCTAGCTAGATTCATATTGTTGAGAAGAGATTCTCTGGTGTACATTCAAGTTGTTATAGATTCTTTGTTCTGTATGTTGGTGTCAATGTACCTCAATGACAATCAAGAGACATTTCTAATTGATTGATTTTGATTTTGATTTTGATTCCAGGGAATGAAGCAAGGGCAGAAGAATAAAGCTCCTCTTGTTGGAACAGCATTTTTGAATCTTGCTGAATACGCGCGTGTAACCGATCAAAAAGATTTCGAATTAAATATTCCTCTCACGCTCTCTGCTTGTGCTACCTCCGAGCCACATCCATTGCTCTTTGTATGGTCATTCTCTCTTCATTACTTCTCTACTTTGTTGGCTCAATATTGTTTTTTTGACCTTTGGAATGTCCCTGTTCTTTAGGTGTCATTGAGCCTGCTTGAGCTTAGAACCACTCCAGAAACCTCGGACTCTGTGGCACAAACCGCTGTTGTGCCTGTCCCGTCTCCATCGCCGCAACAGCCTATTGAAACTCAGTCAACTGAGAAGGATGATGTCTCTGCAATCAAAGCTGGTCTCAGGAAAGTCAAGATTTTTACAGAGTTTGTCTCTACAAGGAAAGCCAAGAAGGCTTGCCGAGAAGAAGAAGGCAGATTCTCAAGCTTTGAATCATCAGAATCGCTTGACGATTTCGAGGAAGATTTTGATGAAGGCAAAGAAGATTTGATGAGTATGAGAAAATCTTTCTCCTATGGACCTTTGTCTTATGCAAATGGTGTGGGAATTTCGTTGAACTGTGGCACAAAAGTTACTGAAGAAGATGAAGATTGGATTTATTATAGCCATAGGAAATCCGACGTAGGAGGAGGTTGCTCAGACGTTGAAGATTCCGCTGCTGGTTTGGTATACGAGACATCACTTCTTCCACGGCTTAGCATATTGCCGTGGAGAAAGCGGAAACTGAGCTTTAGGTCGCCTAAATCCAAAGGAGAGCCTTTGTTAAAGAAGGATAATGGAGAAGAAGGTGGAGATGACATTGATTATGATCGGAGGCAACTTAGCTCAGATGAAGCTCATCCTCCTTTTGGGGTAATATCTTATTAGTGATGTTAAGAGCTTTTGGTACAATTTGTTCGGTTATGAAATATAGAAACCTAAAGGAAGACCAAATATCATTCAGTTTAGACTGTTTAGTTACATACAGTTTCGGTTTGGTTCTAATGAATACTGGATTGGGCACCCTTGGGTCTTCTAGTTTGCACAGGCTCATCAGATCCTATGTTTTCAGATCTTGGCATTTCAGTGTTTCAAGTTCTCAATTTTTGCATATTTTTATTTGCAGAGGAGAGATGAAGATTTAACTGCTAATCCGAGAACTTCTTTCTCGGAGTTTGGAGAAGACAGTTTTGCGATTGGAAGTTGGGAAGAAAAAGAAGTGATAAGCCGAGACGGACACATAAAGCTTCAGACAAATGTCTTTCTTGCTTCCATCGATCAGAGAAGTGAGCGAGCAGCAGGTGAGAGTGCCTGCACCGCTCTTGTAGCTGTTATTGCGGATTGGTTTCAGAAGAACGGTAATCTCATGCCGATTAAGTCTCAGTTCGATAGTTTGATCAGAGAAGGTTCGTTGGAGTGGAGAAACCTCTGCGAAAACGAAACGTATATGCAGAAATTCCCCGACAAGCATTTCGATCTTGACACCGTGCTACAAGCAAAGATCCGGTCTTTAACTGTTATCCCTGGGAAATCCTTTATCGGGTTTTTCCACCCTGACGGGATGATCAACGAGGGAAGATTCGAGTTTCTGCAAGGCGCAATGTCATTTGATAGTATCTGGGATGAGATTATTAGTCTCGAGGAAAGCTCGGCGAATGGCGAGAATGATGATGATGACTCGCCGCCATGCGTTTATATTGTGAGTTGGAATGATCACTTCTTTGTCCTGAAAGTTGAAAAGGAAGCTTACTATATCATTGACACACTTGGAGAAAGGCTCTATGAGGGTTGTGATCAAGCTTACATTTTGAAATTCGACGATAAAACCATCATCCACAAGAATCTTCAAACAGAGGGATCAGAATCGGACTCAAAATCAGAGACTGTGTGCAGAGGGAAGGAGTCATGTAAAGAGTATATTAAGAGTTTCTTGGCCGCAATACCGATTAGGGAATTGCAAGAGGATATCAAGAAAGGATTAGCCTCGACCGCGCCTGTTCATCACCGTTTGCAGATTGAGTTTCATTACACAAAGATGACTACAAACGCAGAAATTGCGGTCTGAAGAGTTAGGCAGAGAGGCTCACGTTTTGTTGAGGTTCTTGTAAGATTTGTAACTCTCTGTGTAGCTTCAACTAACTTGTGAATGTGATTTAGACTAATTTTACGTCTTTGCTGGTTTATCTCTTATATGATTTTTCCTAATTACTTGGTCTGACTTGGAGTTTGCCATTTGTTTATCCGGTTCAGTTTTTTTTGGTTGTATGCGATTTTACGACTTTCGGTTTGGATTCAAAAACCAGCTTTAAATTTGGCATTGTACCAAAATCTCAAATCTTTCAGAAAGAAACTAAAACAAGGCCGGGCATGGTTTTATTCCGACATTATTATTGTTCACTCATAGCAACAACAAACAGATCAAAATGCACAACTAGGATCAATCAATCTCACAACTCACAAGGCCATTTGATCAAGAAATCAATATAGGTAAACATAAACAACATAGCCGCGAAAAATCACTGCTGCAATTGATCGTAGACATTGAAAATAAGCCAACCTTCAATGGCCGCAGCTTCAAGACGATCGTTAGCCCCTGCTTCATCCCACTTGGACTGAATCGAATCAAGCCGGCTCATGTCATACCAAAGAATCTTGTGAGCTAATTCTCTGGTCCCAAGGAACTCAACTATTGGAGTTCCTCGGGCTATAGCCGCTAATTTCCCAATCTCCAAAGAGCTTCTGATCACAATACCGTGATTCTCTTTAAGCAAAGCGAGGTCTTGTTGGATCTGGACCCCGACAAATGTGACGAATTTGGAAGCAAAGAAGCGGTAAAGATCCTTGAGATTGTCATGGAAAGGGTTTGGAAGGCGAAGGAAGAGACAGAGATTTTTCGTGCTTAGCTTCACTGAGCATAGACGCCATTCGGACTTTGTGTTAACAGATTCGACATCCCAATAGACATCGAAGACAATGGATCGGTTTCCATTCCAGACGGAATCTTCTAGGATAAGGGAAAGGTAAGGAGAGATATCGGTTGATGAACCAACATCAATGGCTTTGGTCTGGATCCAAGAACCATCAACCATCGTAAACCCTGGCCCATCAAACAAGGCCATGTCGTCTGAGAAGCGCTGAAAAAATGTAATTCATTGACACAACATTATAGATCCATTAGCTTGGAGCAACAATCATAATCAATGCAATTCTCATAACCATTTATATGTTTGTTGTGAATGCGCTCAAAGATGAATCGAATGAAAGAACTGATCAAGTGTAGAGACATATTTGTAAAAATTAGGTCAGTGAACCCGTAAGACATTGAATTAACGATTTTGAATCGAATGATCGATTTAAAGATATGTAGTCGAAATGAGAGCTAAATGCTTTATTGGGTTTTGCTAGAACAACAAATTTACTCTAGTCAATGTTTGGAGTAATCGTTTCTGTGACCTTTACAAAGTATCGATCAGAGAGAGGAAAATCCCCAAATAAGTTCATCAGATGGAACAGGCTTTTGTTGATTTGATTAGGATTGAAGATATTTTCATATGCACAAGAGCAAAAAAACTCTAAATCCAACCAAACACAAAAACAAAACGAAGTGGTAAACGAACCTCGCAGGGAGAAGGGCGATGATGTAGTCAACGGAGAGAGAAACTGTTTCTGGGTTTTTTGAGAGAGAGAGAGGGTAATGTACTGCGCGACTTAAAATGAACGCCTGACCAGCGAATGACACGTGTCTCAACTCACGTGTGTCACACTTGCGGATGTCGCCACGCGTGTTTGTTCTGTACTCCATTAAACTAGTAATTATTAAATATCTACTTAGAAGAGGACTTTTTTTTACCCTTTTTCTTCTTCTCATATTTGGTTGCTTTTATATTTGTTAAATTTGGTTTAAAATTTTGAAAAACTCGAACATACTTTTTTTTTGTTTTTTGATAAAATACTAAATTTTATACTATTTTTAATTTTTGACAACGATTACAGAGATACAACAAAGAGAAACATAATAAAACAAAACAGCGACAAAAGGTATAATTGAAACCACTGAACGGTTAAAGAAAAATAGTAGAAACACAAAAATTTGCACCGAACAAAACCAGACGAAAAACAGCAATCACACGCCAAAACATATATATAACTATATAAATAGTTATAGACTTATAGTCAGAAAAATAATAAGAATACTATAATCAAGATGAAACTTATTTCACTATATTAAAATCAACAAATTAGCAACTTATTTCACTATGTTAAAAATTTAAAATCAACAAATTAGCATCTTTTTTTTTTTTACACAAATGGTGAATTTCTAAATGAGATTAAATATTTATACCTATTTATCTTGGACAAACTAATGAAGCAACAATTATTATTGTAGTGTCACAGCAAGAGATAAATAAGCACCTTTTAGAAACGTACAAAAAACACATTTCACAAGACCATTCTCATTACACTCTTTGCATCTCTTCTAGATTCCATCCTCAGTAACCACTCGCGTTCTCGCCTCGCTCACATCGCCGCGACCTACCTAGCCGATGAGATCCCTTCTAAAAGTTTCTCGAGCTTCCCGTTCTCATTCAGAGCCTCCACTTCGTCTGGTCCACCAATGTTAGCTATACTTTATGAATAGCCTAGGAGGTGTAACTTTTTCCCCAAGCAACCTCCACATCTTTTCTTTAAACACACAATCCATTGAAACATCTGTTTCCCGGAACGAAACCTTATGATTCTCTAAAAAGAATCTCACTCTTCTGCAATCTTCGAATGTCTTTCTCACTCCTCCAATACCCGTCGTGTAGAAGACAACATAATCTTCCTCTCAAGCTACACATTTCTCTTCAAACTTCGACAAAAGCTCTTCAAGATTCTGTTGAAGTTCTTGGTCATCAGAATCCTCAAGTGTTGTTGGCGTAAGAAACTATTTGTTATGATCCGTTTCTGCTAATCCTTCATCTCCTTATTGAAACATTGTGCAATCAAGATTGCTTTTGTGGAGAGCTGTCGCCTGCTTCAAGGTCCCAACAGATGTTATAGGCTAAGGTTTCTTCACCAATCTCTCCTTCATATCCTTCATTGCTTCAAACTTCAGTACAAATCTGCGAAAAAACTTGGAGCTTCGACGAAAACCCAATAGAAATTGTGAAAGAGGAAGGGCAAAAACCTTATCAAGATTGGCAAAAGATGAGATTTGATAAGAGAAAAACGAAATGAGTAAGTGAACAAAAAAGCTACTTTGTGGGTTAGCTTTGAAAGGGCTTTTCCATTGATGGATCATTGTTGTATAAAGTAGCTCAATTAGGGAGACAAAGAAAATGGAACTTAATTTACCCAACTTTAGTCCAAATTTGTCCAAAAACAAAGTATGATATTTAACATGTTGCTAAAATGAAGCTATGAAAAGCTAATCTTTTCTGGTAAGAGTCATTAATGATTAATGATTAAGGTTTGGTTGAATAATGATGCCACTGATTTATCTAAAGTTGTGGATTTCATAAATAGTCCAACATGAGAACAAGACTGAGAATTTTCGAATAGTTTTTGATCAACAATGTTGGTAAAAAAGAAAAAGGGTGTTGTTTTTTTTATACAAAGCAAATGGTGTGATTCAATGGTATATTCCAGCGAGCAAATCTCCCTAAATATCGGCCACGGATGATCCAAATCCAATCTCAAATGAGAATTTGATGCATGTTAACTCCTTCTTGTGCCCATCAAGCATCTTCATTTTAAGTGAGTATGAACCCTATGAGGAATAAAAGGATTAGATTGGTCCTCAAAAGCAGAAACCGAAAAACGGATTTTGGTATGACAAATATATAACTAATGATCATATTAAGCAATCTTGACAAAATACAAGGTTCAACTTCTTCACTCCATCCATTTTATACTTCCACATATACTCATTATCGGCTGTCATATACAAATCTAAACCCTTTTCACAGTCTACTTTGCTTAGTCGACTAAACAGATTCGATTAGACTAGGCCATTTGTTCTGAATGCTAGAGGATAACATCAAATTCAAATGAGCCTATCGAAGACAAGAAAATCAATTAACTTACAGGAGGAGTATATCCAGGTAGAATTTGCGAGTGCGCAACCAAGAAATCTCCAATCGCCACGGGACATTTAGTCTCATCACAAAGCTCATGTGTCTCAGAATGAATATGCCATCCAAAGTATGAAACTTCGATCACCAACTTTCCGCTTGAGATCTCAATGTCTTTATATATACGAAGCAAACCCAAATTAGAAAAAAAAAAATCATCATAACAAGGACAACAAAAAGATCATTCTGAGAACACAAACAAGTTGTAACATTGATAACAACTATAGACACACCAGAAGAATCGAGCAAGCAAAGGTTTCTGTGTCATAGGTTATGAATGTGTAATCCCAAATCTTCACCACAAATGTTACAACAAGAAATCACAGAAATTGAGCGTACCTGTGTTAGCAGAGATCCTGAAAGTGGCTGGCTCCCCTCTAGCTATAGGATAAGGCGATATATCAACCCCTTGAACTTTTACTTCATACTCTGCGTTATTATCTGCAACCAAACACATAACCAGATCAAGATTCTGGTTTTTTTTGTTTTCCAGTAATTTCAACGCAATAAGGATCAAAATCAAAACCATCTCGATAAAATCGACTTTCAACTCAATTAAGAGTCAAAATATGAAAATTGTCTTAAGAAAATCGAATTTCAACGCATTAACTGGATCCTTCGAAAAAAGCGGCAATAGAACGATCTCAATTCTATCGAAAAATATATAGCAAACTCGATTAGAATACTATGAAAAACAATTGGCAATCACGAATCAACGAAGAACCCAGTAACGCTTTTGGGAGCATCCGTAAGGACCAAACATACCGCAGTACTTGACATCAGTGGCTCCGATAATCGTTGAGACGAAGAGAAAATAAGAGATAGCGAGAGAAAATCTCGAAAATTTGGACATGATTGATTGATTCTCGTAGCAAAAGCCGCAAAAAGAAGAGAATTTTTTGAGTTTCAGATGATGATTGAGGACGAGGAGACTAAACAAGCAAGAGACAGAACAGAAATACGGAATCGGGATTCTCATTTCACAAGGAATGTCGGAGATATATTAGCCGTCCATATAGGTAAGTCCCTGATTCCTGAAAATAGACGGCTTAGATTTCGTAGTACATCTGTAACGGTGTGATTAAGCACATAGGATTAGCAGTGAACAAACTATTAGGTGGGTTTTTTAATTATTTATTTACAATTTAGCACTTGGCACCAAAAAATAGTTGGATTTGCCAGCTCAGATTTGACGATATTTAATCAACAAATAAAAAATTTGAGCTCAGATTTTTTTTTGTCAAATCTGAGCTGGCAAATCCAACTATTTTTTGGTGCCAAGTGCTAACTACAAATTGAAATTGTAAATAAATAATTAAAAAACCCACCTAATAGTTTGTTCACAGCACACAATCAACAAAAAAAAAATTTGGGAAATAAAAATTTCCTAAGTTCAACGAATCTTCTATTTTCTAACACGAAATCCAATCTAAAACCAAGAGATTTTGTTCGTAAAAATAAATTAATTCTAGAGAATTATCAAGTTTCAGTATTATCCCCTCTATGTAAATTATTGTTGAAATGACCCGATTGACACCTAACATGTCGATTTTAAGGATTATGTCAATATCACGGTGAGAGTAAAGGTTGCTTAAGGCAAATGTGATTCGACAATTGTGTCAGTGGATCTGTGTATTCCGACTATTTAGCTCACAATAAATTAAAAATATATATAGTTTGAGACGTTGAAAGAAAGAAGAAATCAACTTTCAATTATATCTGACTATTTAGTTCATGAAAAAGTTACAAGCCAAGTAATAAAATACAGTATATATAGCATAAATCATGTGAGAAAGAGACCAAGAATTAAAACAAACAAAGCAGGCGAGAAATAATACAAAATTACAAAAGTAGCAACACGCAAAGGAGAAAGAAGCTCATCAGAAGATGTTTTTGAATTGGCTGCTTAGTGAATCCTTTAGATTAAAGTAGAGGCCATAAAGCGAGTACTGCTTCAGATTTGCAACCTCATACCATGAATTCAACGCGGTGTAGTGCTTATCCGTGCCTGAAAACGCTAATTGGATCCCCAAGCTGCAATCTACTTTTCCTCCTTGGTTCTTGCAGTTTTGGGTTTTGATTGCGCATTCTTCTTTGTTGAGGCACACGGATTTCGCATCTCCAGAACATTTGGAGCATCCGTCTTTCTTCCAGAACAAGTTCTCAAGCCTGCCCTTCTGGAACTCAAGAACCTGGAATTTAACCAAGATAATAGCACAAAATAAAGATTACAGAAGAGTAGAGAGATGGATATTGCAAAACTGCAAAAATGAAATTTAGATTGATGTGAGAAGGGTTTATGAGCTTATCCAATTACAAGGGTGAAGCTTGTCACGATGTGATTGTTGTCTGCAACCATAATTGGAACTGATCTTGCTGCGTATTTTGCACCAGCGAATGCTACCATATATCCCTTCGAAGAATCCTGGAATCGCAAAGTATCATGACCAGTATCATCATAAAAACCAGTAATTTGGTAAGCTAACACACACATTCAAGACCTCTACTTCTGAGCAAAAACAATAATTTAGAAATTTTCATATTATGTTTGGCAATGAAGCTACTAAATCACTTTTGCCAGAGATATCTACACTGGAACTCTAATGACATACACATCATAAGTTAACATGCTTATCCTCTAATTCTTCAGAAACTGAGACTATTAATCTATGGAGTGATAGGAATCTAACATGCCAAATCTCTGTTTTCAACCTCTCATCTCACTGAAACAACAAAATGTAGAAAGGAACCAGACCTTCCAAGAACAGAGATTAGTTCCAAAACCTTTGTTACAGTCGGGAAAATTGATTCTATCATGCAAGAGATGTCGACCAATAGCTTAGCATTCAGATAACTACCAAAAACATCTCAACAGAGCAAAGCTGCCAACTTTCTACGCCGGGATTTTGACAAGTCAACAAATTACACTGATCTGGGAAGAAAAATTCCGATCGAATCGAGGATCTATATGAGATTTCCCTAGGATGGGCCTTATCCTTTCTAATCTGATCAAAACCTGCAATCGAAACCCTAATTGAAAGATGGATCAGAGATGAGAACAAACCGGTCGGAAACTGGAGGAACTGGAGGAGGAATTGAAGGTAAGAAGGGTGATCTCATCGACTTTAGGTCTGAATACGGCGAGCTCAGAGTTTCCGTTGAGCGAGAGTCGGAGACGATCGCAGGGAGAGTACTGAACGGAACGATTGGTGCCAAAGAAAGAATCTCTCGCCGCGAAGGCAATGCCGAAAGTGAATCCATCGCCGATCGCGACAGTAGAATCTGAACAGGGAGAGTAGACTCGATTGTCGTCGCCAGCCTCCGTCAAGGATGACGTCAGCGCCGCCGCGAAGAGGAAACAAAGAAGGAGGAATCTAGCCATCTGTCAAAAGTCAAAAAACAAAAGCTCCTTCCGAACTTCTCCCTCCGATTCATTAGGATGTGTCTCAAATAAGCCTTTTAAGCTATGGGCCTGACCTCATGCGGCCCATATAGTTGTGGTTTTTTATTTTTTTTCAACATATTTATACTATTTTCTTATATTGAAAAGCCACATTTCCTAGAGCACGTGTATCCGTGACTTTTGCCCAATTCTAAACATTGGGGTTGGTGCAAAAAACAATTTGTGGGAATAAAATAATGCAGAAGAGTTTAGTATCGATATCAATTTAAGCGTTTTTTGGTCCCGTTCCTAGACACCTGTCGTCTTCTTATTCGTCGAATTTTTGTTTGTTTTTGTCGAGAGACTCTGTCTCATCCGGAGGGTTTCGCAAACAACCATAATATTTCTTCTTCTTCGGCCATTCGAAAACGAGAGAGAAGAGAGAAGCAGTGGAGGCGATTCGTAGGGCGAAATCGAGAAGGAGATAATTTCCGTTCGAAATCGACCGTGGATTCCATTTCCGCCGGTGTATCAGGTATAAATCGAAGACTCTCTTCTTGTTTGTGGTTTGATTTCGCGTTAGATCTCTTTAGGGTTTGTGTTAGAGTTATCAATTAACATTTTTAGGGTTCGATAAATATCTGGTTTCAAGTGTTTTTTGGGTTTCGAATTCTGTTTTGAGAATGATTTGGGGGTTTTGTTATAAGGCTCGGATCTATGATTCGAATCTGTAAGGTGAATCGATTATATTGAACTGAGAAGTTTCTATTTTCGGATTCTGGTCATTCCATCTTCCTTAATTTCAAACGTTTACCTAGTGGCTTTTTGTTAATTACATTCACATCTATCAGAGTTACTAACATTGGTTTGTTAATCGATTTGCTTAACAACAAATTGTCAATCCCAAGTCACATTTTCTGAAATGCATCGTCAATGATTTGCCATTGTCTGAAAAGGGTTTTCTTAACTAATACAAGTGTACATGTGATTTGGTTTCCTGGTTTCGTCGTGTAACCCAATCAGACCCAATATCTTTCACCAATCTGAAATGAACATCATACTATAGATGTTCATTTGCTTTTGGAATGATTTTTGCCATTGTCTTGTAGCTAACATTGTCTCTTTTTGGTGGTTTTGCTCGCAGAAGCAAAGGTGCAAGTCATGGATCCTGATGAAAGGAGATCGATGAAGAAGCATAAGGAACACTACGACATGTTATTCTACGTTGCAGATGCGGAGTACGGCATTCCTACGAGTTGCCCATGCGGTGGGAGAATCATCAATGAGGTTTCAAAAACTGAAGATATGGTAAAGGAGCTTCATACGCGAGTTACTGTCCTTGAGAAGCTCTGCTTCGAGGCATCAGGTTCTAACACTGCAGCCAAGTATGTTCTTTTACCTAACCTTCGAATTTACCTAAATGAATTTGAAAATATTGCTTGCTTGTTGTGTTGGGTGTTGGTTGCTGATGTGTTAAAAAATGTTTAATGACTTGTTTTTGTTTGGTGAGCAATTGAAAGAGATCTGTTAGTTAGGCATAAATTTCCTTGCTTTATGTTAGGTGATTGTGGTTATTGCTTCAACTTATTTTGAAGTGTTGATTTGATGGGTTTTTAATGTCTGGGGGTTAGACTAGGGTTAGTAGTTAAAGCAAATTGATTGCAAACTTTTTAAAACTTCTTCTCATTCTCTCACACTTAAAAAAACTTTTACATATCGCAAACTTTTTAAAACTTCTTCTCATTCTCTCACACTTAAAAAAACTTTAACATTCCAACAACCCGCAACCCACAAATGGATCAATTCTCATTCGAATCTAGTTCTGAAGGGTTTCTTCACCTCTTACAAACTCAATCAAGTCAGACAGTAGACCTTGCTGGAGGCTGCAGCCAAGTTTCTGAGGAGCAGAGTTCTAAATCAAGGAGGACATGGACGCCAAAAGAGGACTTAGTGCTCATTAGCGCTTGGCTCAACACCAGCAAGGATCCTATTGTTTCGAATGAGCAAAGAGGTGGAACATTCTGGAAGAGAATCCTAGAGTTCGTCATGGCCAGTCCTTTGATGGCTGGGAAAGTACCTAGAGAAGCTATGCACTTGAAGCAAATGTGGGCAAGAATAAATGACCAAGTCTGCAAGTATGTTGGCTGCTATGAGGCTGCACTGAAGCAGCAATCAAGCGGCCAAAATGAAAACGACGTGATGAAAGCAACCCATGAGATCTTCTACAACGATCACCGAGTTAAATTTACCATGGAACATGCTTGGAGGGAGCTTAAGCATGACCAGAAATGGAACTCCTCGTATCTTGGTAAGGAAGGAGGTAAGGAGAAAAAGAAAAACGTTGTCGAGGCTGAGGGATCAGATTCAGTGAATGAAGTTAGGCCTCCGGGTGTCAGAGCTTGTAAACGTAAGAGAACTGCAAAGGAAGAGGCCCGGGAGCAGGTACAGATGATGATGGCCCAGAAAGAGAAGCTGAATAACCAGAAACTGCTAGCTCAGCTCCTAGCAAAACAAGGGCCTCTCTCTGAGGCCGAAGAATCCTTTAAGAACAAACTTCTGATAGAGTTATTGTGAAACTGTGAGATAGATGTTATTGTGTTACTGTCTTATTTTAGTTATAGGTATGCATGTGCATCTGATTTCAAGTGAACTAATCTTATGTTAAACCTGTGATTTGTGTGTTCTGGTTTGTGTATCTGTGCTTTTGTAGAAAGTATCTTAACCAGGTTTTGTCATTTTCTGTTTCAGAAACAAATCCAAGACCATGTGACTTCAGAAGACAAAAGTTTTTGGTGCTTCTCTCTCTCTCACGGATGTTGTAGCTTTCTCTGTCACTTGTACCTTTTTCTCTTTCACGGAAGCTCTAGTATTTTGTCTGTATTTTAAGTATGCTTCTAGTGTTTTCTTTATAAACTCTCGGAATGTATGGTGTTGTGAACTCAGACTTGAACTTCTCTTTCATTTCTCTCTTTAAAAACTGCTTTTGTATTTTAAGTTAAACTTCTTCTTCTCAGTCACTTAAAACTTCTTCTTCTCAGTCACTTAAAACAACCGTTACAAACTTCTTCTTCTCATACATTTCAAAGAAACGTAACAATCATCTTCTTTCATTTGCGTAAGCAACATCAGAAGGTTACTTTAAAACAAAATGTCATCCTCTTCATCCAATGGCGTTATAGAGCAAGACTTTGAAGATATATGTGATCAAGAAATAGAAGAGATGTTCGCAGAAGCACTTGAGGGGGAAGCAAGTGAACCGAAGAAACGAGCATATATCGAAAGAGATCGCGAAGTAGGGCACTTCCGTTTATGGAAGGACTACTTTACTGACAATCCTACGTACCCGCCTCAATATTTTAGACGCCGATTTCGAATGAACAAGACCTTGTTCAACCGTATTGTTGATCGCCTCTCAGACGAAGTCCCGTACTTTCAACAGAGAAGAGATGCAACCGGAAGGTTCGGGTTATCTGCACTTCTAAAATGCACGGCGGCAATTCGTATGCTGGCTTACGGTAATGCGGCTGATGCGGCAGACGAATATCTTCGACTTGGTTCACGTACTGCACTTTTATGTCTGGAAAATTTCACTGAAGGAATAATACAAGTGTTTGGAGATGAATATCTGAGAAGGCCCAATGCGGAAGATCTCCAGCGACTACTGGATGTCGGAGAGAAACGTGGTTTTCCGGGAATGATAGGAAGCATCGATTGTATGCATTGGGAGTGGAAGAATTGCCCAACGGCTTGGAAAGGGCAGTATACACGTGGTTCAAGAAAACCAACTATCATCTTGGAGGCTGTAGCATCACATGATCTTTGGATATGGCATGCATTTTTCGGACCTCCAGGTACCTTAAACGATATAAATGTTCTCGATCGGTCACCGTTTTTTGATGACATTTTACAAGGTCGTGCTCCAAGAGTAAATTACATGGTCAACGGAAACAACTATCGTAGGGCCTACTACCTCACAGACGATATTTATCCAAAATGGTCGACGTTTATCCAGTCTATCCCTATGCCACAAGGTGCTAAAGCAGAGTTATTTGCTAAACGTCAAGAAGCGGCCCGGAAAGATGTCGAGCGGGCTTTCGGAGTATTGCAAGCTAGATTTGCAATTGTCAAAAGACTAGCTCTTATTTGGGACAAGGAAAAAATCGGTAAGATTATGCGAACGTGTATCATACTGCACAATATGATAGTAGAAGACGAACGAGACCACTACACTCAGTACGATACAACTGACTTCGAACAAGGAGAAACAAGCAGAGGTTCCCAGGTGGATCTCTCCTTTTCTTCAGACACGCCTTCGACCCTCGTCAATATGCTACGCATTCGGACGGAAATTCGTGATCAACAGATACATCATCGACTGAAGAGTGATTTGGTTGAGAATATATGGCAAAAATTTGGTCATCTTGTTTGATAAGTAATGTATTTTATAAGTTTAATGTAAAAAAAAAATTGTGCTTAAAGTATTTAAAAATATTTACATCTAACTAAAATAATATTATTATATTGATTAGAACCCCTTAATAAGCAACACCAATGCAAGGTGAAGAAACACAAATTTTCTAAACTTTAACCACTAACTAAAATAATATTAAAATATTGTTTAGCACCTTTAAATAAGGAACTCGGATACACATGCTCTTATGACTCTAGATGATAGCTTCTGTTGGGCTTACATGAGAAATATGGGAGGTAATTCAGTTAAATCTGGTGAAGCTGAGACTTATCCTTCTTGGAAATTGAAAGAAGTTCTAAAAATCAAAGTATATTCTGAGTTTTATTAAAGAGACCTCGGTTGAATTACAAACTAGTTGGAATTCATGGTAAATCAAAATAACAAAATCAAATGTTATAATTGTCCATAAATCCAAAAGCAAACAAACAGACAAACAGAAAACAAAAATCAAACACACAAACACAGTTTCGGAAGAAATTCATACCAAACTTAAAACACAATACCAATACTAAAAATGATGATTGTCAATTCCCGGCCAATCCTTATTGATATCAAACGATGTCGCATCAGCATTACCTTCTCCGGTGGTTGCTTCATTCGATGGTGGTGGCTCTTGACGGAGACCGCCGTTGGTCGTCATAAAGTTGCTGCTCCAGTGAAACTGCGAACCGCCAATGTTAATGTTGTTTCGTTCCTCGTGGCTCATGAAGTCAAAAGGGTATTGCCTTGGTTGACTCATAGCCATGATTGGATTATTGTTCATGTTATGATGATGTTGTAATGGCTGAGAGGCTGACCCAACCATACCATGGAAAGTCATCACTGGTGGACCAATCGGCTGCATCTCCAAAATAGGGTTTCCGTTGCTACTGCTTCCTTGGTATGAACGATCACTACAAGAAAACATGTCTATTACAACAGACAGAATCGATGTAAAACAAGCTTTGAGACGGATCAACGACGATTGGCAAATCGTCGTAAACTGATCGTCGTAACTCAAGAATCGTCGTAAATTCGTCGTAAAAACTGGGACGAATCAGAATCGTCGTAAAATCGTCGTAAATTATTCGATGTAAAATCGATGTAATTTTACTTCGACTTTACATCGAATAATAGAATTTTTGTATTGTGAAATGAATTCAATGTAAATTCGATGTAAATTGAATTCGATGTAAATTCGATGTAAAATGAATTCGATGTAAAATCGATGTAAATCCTAGATCAATGTAATTTCGATGTTATGTATAAATTATATAATTAGTAAAATTATAATTATAAACTAATAATTAATAAAATTATAAATTATAAGTTATATAATTAATAAAATTATAATTATAAATTTTATAAAGAAATTCAAAATATAAAATAAAATTCGAAATACAAATAATAAAAATACTAATTATCTAGGTTGATATCGAAGTTCCTAAAAAGCTCCGCGTTCGTAGCCATCGCGGTTCTCCGCTCCAATTCCCCCGTTGAGGCGCATCTGACATAAAAAAAATTATGTTAAATTAATAACTAAATTAATGAATTTAACAAATTATGACGTCTATTCCAATACTAATATTTGCATTTCAATCATCCTAAACGATAATTTTGAATCCTAACTCATTTCCAATCCTAATTTCTAATTCTGTCTAATTTAATTGACGAAAAAAAATTTTACCTTTTAGAGAGATGTTGGAGTTTTGAGAGAGAGAGAGAGATTGTGAGAGAATGAGGTCGAAGGAAGAAATCTGGGCTCGTATATATAGAGGTGTGATCGTCGTAATTTTGATGGTAAATTACATCGGAATTACGGCGGATTCGATGTAAATCCATCATAAATTTTTAACCAAAAATTCAACCAACATGAATTTTCCCACACGCGGCAAAAAAATTTTTTTTGATAACGACGATTTTACGACGGATTCGATGTAAAATTTACATCGAATTTACAATGAATACTAAAAAATATGAAATTTCACACACGCGGCAAATTTAATTTTTTTGATTACGGCGATTTTACAACGGATTCGAATATCATTTTTAAAAATTACATCGGAATTACATCGAATATCATTTTTTTAGTATTTCCTTGTAAATTCGATGTACAGTTTACATCGAATCCGTAATCCATACAAATTTAGGGTATAAGGTTTAGGGCTTACGATGATTATAGGGTTGATTATAAGTTTTATAAGATTGGTTTTTCATCCTTTATATTATTTTAACTAAATTCTACTCATTGTATACAAAAATTTGAGTTTTCACAAAAATCAATAACATTATATACTTAATGCTTGTTATTGATATACTTATAAGAACAAAGCTTATACATTATTATGCAAGGTAAGGAAGTTTCCATAAATTAGATTTAATCGTCGTTATTGAATTTGTTGTTTACTAAGAGAAGTCTTGGATGCACAAATATACTTCGTTGATACATTTAAATATTGTGTATTGTAATTTAGGGTATAGGGTATATAATTTTTTACATCGAAATACTAAAAAATGATATTTGATGTAATTCCGATGTAATTTTACATCGAATTTACATCGAATCCGTCGTAAAATCGTCGTAATCAAAAATTAAATTTGCCGAGTGTGGGAAATTTCATATTTTTACAAAAAATGATATTCGATGTAATTCCGATGTAATTTTACATCGAATCCGTCGTAAAATCGTCGTAATCAAAAATTAAATTTGCCGCGTGTGGGAAATTTCATATTTTTTTAGTAATCAAATAATTTCATACCTTATACCCTGAATTACAATACACAATATTTAAATGTATCAACGAAGTATATTTGTGCTTCCAAGACTTCTCTCAGTAAACAACAAATTCAATAACGACGATTGAATCTGGGAAACTTCATTATCTTGCATAATATGTATAAGCTTTGTTCTTATAAGTATATCCATAACATGCATGAAATATATAATGTTATTGATTTTGTGAAAACTCAAATTTTTGTATACAATGAGTAGAACTTAGTTAAAACAATATAAACGATGAAAAACCAATCTTATAGAACTTGTAATCAACCCTATAATCATTGTAAACCCTAAACCCTATACCCTAAATTAGTACGGATTACATATTCGATGTAAATTCGAATTTTCGCTTCATTCGGTGGTGGTGGCTCTTGAGTCTTGACGGAGACCGTCGGTGGTCGTCGTAGAGTTGCTGTTCCTGTGAAACTGTGAACCGCCAATGTTAATGTTGCTTCGTTCCTCGCGGCTCAAGTCAAAAGGGTATTGCCTTAATTGGTTGACTCATAACCATGATTGGATTATTGTTGATGTTATGATGATGCTCTAATGGTTGAGAAACCGACCCAACCATACCAAGGGAAGTCATCATTGGTGGACCGATCGGTTGCATCTCCAAATTAGGGTTTCCGTTGCTACTGTTTCCTTGGTATGGATGATAACTTCCTTGGTACGGAAGATAACATCTAGTGTCTGGATTTTCGTTGTAAGATGCCATTTCCATCCCGATCAGGTGAATTTGAAAGTTAGGCGGTTCAGAAGATGGAAAAAACCATTGATCCATCAAGTAATGACTTTGATTCTCCCTTACAGTGCCAATGCTAATCCTTTTTGCTGTTTCATAAGTGTTCATAGCTCCCTCATCGTCTTGACCGCCTCGATCTTATCATAAAAATATCATTTGTGGTGTTCCTAACCTCCTCGGATGGCGCCTCAAATGGATACATCGGTGGCTCGCGAAGAGGAGGATGCTGCACGGAATCTAGTCTCTTCCTAAAATGCATGATCTTATCCTTTGAGAAAGAGAGCAACCCATAGATCTCACTCAAGTTAAGATCAGCAATTCTTCTACCACGACGTATTTGCATCATCAGCTGATCAATCACATACTCCATGTTCTTCTTATGAATCTTCCTCAATTTCTCATGAATCTTTCCTTGTCTTCTCCTTGAGGTATGACTCGAGACTCGTCTCTTTCTTCTTCTTCTCGACGTCCGGTAAGGCAAAGAAATCATCTAGGAGGTCACGGGCCGCCGCAACAGATGGCCACACCATTGGTTCGACCTCATTAGAGCTGAACAAGATCATAGAAGCCTTTACATCACAGAATATAGTTAGTTCTCTGACCTTTTTCACTAACCCTAACCTCCTTTTCCTCATACTTATTGCTCTTGAGTTTTCATTCACTACCCATGCAAGTTTTACTTTTTTTTCTTGTCATGATCACTCTTTGATTTTGATCTCTCTCTTTTTGAGTTTTATTTTTTGTGGGGTGTGTGAAGAAAAAATATTGCACATTAGGTTTATTTAAGCAGAGTTGAAACAAAGAGATAATTAAGGATTTGTGAAGATGTAAAGTTGAATACTATGTGTTTGAATAGTATTAAACATTTATTGACGTGTTTAAATTAAAACTGAACCGATTCGATCTAAACCGAGACGAAAATATTAATCCAAAAACTGATAAATATACATTAGTTTGGTTAAAGTAGTTATATTTCAAATATCAAAAAGAACTTAATCGATTTCAAACCAAACTGAAACAGAAAACAAATTGAAACGTTTTCGTAAAAAAATAAAAATTACTTAAAAATTGAATTCCAAACTAAACTAAAACCGTACGAAGCTATCTATATTAGAGTAGGTTTTACATTAGTTATATTTTTTCGAAACCAAACCGAAAAAAGAAAAACTAAAACCCGGATCGAACCACAACATGTTAAAATATCTATCTGGTTGTGTTGTTCCATGGAATTGAAATCTTTGAACATATAAAAATGAATTTCTGTCCAAATATATGGGAGAATCATGTGAATTTGTGGTCGTAGTCAATACACTGGATTTATTATCTAATTCATAATTCTGTCATTAGTTAATGCTTATAATTTTATTGACCATATCATTTCCAATTGTGCATTATAATATTTGGAAACTAAATGTTGACTATACATTTCAAGATTATTATGTACAATTATATCACGTACTTTTACTCATGCCGTTTCAATATAAGCATTGTTTTGTTACCAAAAAAATAATATAATTTAGAGTCTTTGACCAAAAAACAAATTAGACCAATAAAATAAAATATATATAAGCATTTCTTTGGCATTTTTAGGCGAATTAAGAAACAAATTATAATATTCTTCTATACTCCTACAAAAAGCTGACTTTTGGATTTATGTCATACTCATTATTAATGAATTTTAAATACTGTCAATTTAGATATTTTCATATCATATTTTACATTGTGATTCTAAAATGGTATTGTTTTGAAAAAACAGTATTTAATTTGAAATAAAAAGAATAGTATATTTTTAAACTGTAAATTTTTTTCGCGCTTATTTTGAAACTAAATTACACCTTATCTCTCTGTTTCAACCCTATTTAAATAGACCCATAAGTGCAATATTTCTTCTCACACACCCAAAAAAAAAAAAAAAACTCAAAAAGAGATCAAAATCAAAGAGAGATGATGTCAAGAAAAAAAGGTAAAACTTGCATGGGGCGAAAGAGGTTAGAGCTGGTGAAAAAGGTAAGAGAACTAACCTTATTGTGTGATGTAAGGGCTTGTCTGATCATGTTCAGCCCTAACCAGGCCCGGCTCAAAACATATACGGGCCCGGTGCTGAATATTAAAAAAAATTAAAATTAGACCCTATTTTTGTTACCAAAAAAAAAAAATTTGGATCCTATTTTGCACACTTTAGAAAATATTTGGGCCCTAAAACACTACAAGAAATTAAAAAAATTGTTGAAAATCGGGTGGGCCCTGTGCAAAAGCACTTCCAGCCCATGCCCAGAACCGGGCCTGGCCCTAACGACGCTGAGCCAATGGTGTGGCCATCTGTTGAGGCGTCTCGTGATCTCCTAAACAATTTCTTTGCCTTACCGGAGTTTGAGAAGAAGAAGAAAGAGACGACTCTCGAGTCATACCTGAAGGAGAAGACAAGGAGGATTCATGAGCAACTGAGGAAGAGTCATAAGAAGAACATGGAGCATGTGATAGATCAGCTGATGGTGCAACTAAGTGGTGGTCGTAGAATTGATGATCTTAAGTTGAATGAGATCTATGAATTGCTCTCTTTCTCAAAGGATAAGATCATGCATTTAAGGAAGAGGCTAGCTTTCATGCCGCATCCTCCTCTTCGTGATCCACCGATGCATCCATTTGGGATGCAATCCAAGGAGCTTAGGACCACCATGGATACATGATATTTTGATGGTAAGAGGCGGTCAAGACGATTAGGGAGCTATAAACACTAATAAAACAGCAAAAATGAGCAATTTTCATGAAGTTAAACAAATATGAATAATTTTTTCCCTTCAAATTTTTGTTAGTAAAACAAGCAAGTCTTATCGAAATTTTGTTTCTCTCCCCAAAAAATAATTAAAAACATGCAATTTTACAAACATGAATGCATATAAATAGTTGCATCATACGAAATGGAACTAAACACTTTGCGAACTTGATTTTTTTTTCACCATTTCATAAATTTTATACCGTTGTGAAGAAATCACAAACTTCGTTCGCTATGGAATGTTGTTCACCCCAAAAATAGGATGATCTATTTCGCAAACGGTTTGGTGCGCCAATTATTATTTTTTTGCACCATATTTTGATTGTTTTGTTTTGATTTGAGTAAAATCAGATGTATTTATGGAGTAATATGTTCACTTTCATAAATATGGTTTATGCAATTTCCTGGATTGCTAGGGTGTAGTCGTAACGGTAAATTTAATACTAGCGGGGTTGACTGTATGTCGAGCGGTAAATTTAATATTAGTGCGCTTGACCGCCGTGTCTAAAACATTGGCAACTCAACAATTAAACTTTTTAGTTGACTTCATAGTTAAATATACACATATAATATAGTAAAAAAATTAAAGAAAAGAATTAAAAAACCTTTTTCATTTTCATTTTCATTATGCTTAAAAAAGAAATACGCAAAGTCCATATTGTAAAATTATTCCTTTGAAGTAAACATAAATTTTTAATAAAATTGAAATATAATTAAAAACACAAAATATATGGAAAATGGTTAAATTTCTAATGTATAACCATCAAAAATAATTATTTCATTCTATATAAGTTGTTTAATATTCTTAAACTCCTCAAAATTTTATAGAGGACACAAGTTAATTCGTCTAATAGACTTTGACAACACTGAACGTCGGACTTTTTTTAAAAACGATGCGTTTTTTTAATATCATGACATAAACAAAATAAAAATTATCATTATCTATTTGTAGCTAAACCATCCAAAAGAACCAAAAAATTGAAAAGCTTTGAAAAACTATAAGATATTATGATTGTGGTAATTAATTAATTACTCCTACTTTGAAAAGCTTTGGTAGTATGTTCCTTACTTTATATTCTACTCTCTTTTTGCTTCCTGCTAGATCCCCTCATGCTTCCTTTTTTCACTTTAGATTCTGTTTGTTTCCAATGAAAAACACATTTTGTTTGCTTCCAAAGGATAATTAATTGCGTCTCTTTCAGACCAGATCAAATCATAATACAATTTACTGACGCTAACAGTCAATTCTAGATTTAGAGTATCATACTCGAACTTGGAAGACTAATTAGTTTTTTTTTTTTTGTGTTACCGATTGATCTAAATCTAACCTCGTTAAGTTCGAAATGCTCAAATACTTCAACCAAATAAAACAAGAAACGATAAACCATGAAATCACATTTAAGTAAAAAAAAAAAAAAATCATATCGCAACATAGATAGATACAAAGAGAATGTTATACTAATTTTCTCATCTAACCCAAATTTTTAAATTCTTCCACAAAAATCAAATAAAAGGGCGATTAACAACAAAGCCAGCCGTAGAAAGTAGAAGAAACACAAAGCTGATTTGATACAAGGTTTTTCGAAGAAAGAATATATTTGCAAATTACGAAACTCATTTCAACGCAATAGAAGACGCCTTGCCTGAGGAGGACTTGGTGGTGGCACACCTGGATTTGGCTGACTTACTCCACCACCACCGCCACCGCCACCTCCATTGTTCTTCCATGGTTTAACAACAACAAGAACCACGACAATTATAATGATGATGAGAATGATAATAGCGTAACATTTCCATTTACGGGTGTTCTTCTGATAAACCCGAGCGGTTTGTAGCTGGTCAGTACCACCTCTGATAAAGGAGCTGGCTCGGCCCACGTGGCTCTCGATGTCATCGAGCTGAGCTCCCTGGTGCTCGACCAGTACCGCCATGTCTAGAAACACCTGGTGAAGCTCCTTGAGGTTCTTTTCAATGTCTTTAACCGCGTCATGCCTTTCTTGGATCTCGTTAATGGTGTCTAAGACCCTTCCTCTTCCTTGTTCTTGTATAGCTTTCTGCAAGAATCTCTCACTCTCTCCTGCAACAAAACAGTGAAAAAAAACCCCAAATGTTACACACCACTCATATACGAACATGTCTAAGTTTTCTGAGATCAAGCTTCTTTTCAGTTCCAGGTCTAAGCAACTAAGAACAGCACAACAAATGATATATTCCTGCTACAAACCATATACAAATCAATGTTCATGATCTAATGCAAAAATGTGAAGTTATTGTTCTTCATAATCTGATTTGGTTCAGGGGACGAATTCCACATTTCTAGTTTGGGAGATTCTGAATACAAATGCAAAATCTGAAGCTATAGTTCTTCGTAGTCTGATTTAGTTATGAATGATGAAAGATCATTGTGAGCAAAGAAGGCTTGAATCAGTATCCTGAAACTAATAGGCAACAAATTGTTCATCATATGTTAATTCATTAGCATCCAAACTCGGAGAGCATTCATCTTGAACTCTAAACTATATATAACTTAGATGATGATTGTAGTTGAATGTGGTTCTTCATATGATAAATTTGTAATGCCCAAGTGATTCAAATGGAAGAAACGAATTAACTAACCAGTAGAAATCAGTCGATCTAGGGTTCCCTCATCCGGATTCTCGCCGGTGACGGTGAAGTACCTCCTCTGTACAGTTTCTCTATACTCGGACGAGATTAGCTCCCTCAGGCGGTTAAAACTGTCCATTGAATCCTTCAATTTCTTCCTCAGACCATTGAGGACAGACGTCCGGGTTCGATCGGAGGAGGATCCAGGCCCACAGCCAGGGAGGCTCCGATTAGCGGCATTGGAGCGATCGAGCGCTTCGAGTTTAACCTTGATCATCTTGGCCTTCTTCAGCGCAACCCCAACGTCAGCGTCCATCTTCGAGCGGAGATCCTTAACGGCTTTGGCATTGTGAAGCGTCTTGCTCTGCTCGTGACACGATTGGAGTGCTTCGTTGATCCGATCTAGCTCCTTTAACTCCTCCTTCACAGATTCCACGTCTTCGAAGAACTTGTCGAGGTTCACACCACCGGTTGATCCCGCTGGCTGCGCCATCTGAACTCCGCCGCCGCCTCCGGTGCCGTCTCGGCGTGGGGATGGTTCTCCGCCGCGGAAGCGAGAGAATGAGCTGGAAAACAGATCGTTCATCGAAAAAAGCAAAATCAAAAATCGAGAGAGAAATTAAGATCGGAATCGATCTAAAGAAAGACTTAATAAAGAAGGAAGAAAGTCGTACTGATTCAACCACTCGGTTTATTGAACGACGGAAGAAGGTAGAGAGAAAGAGAGAGAGGAAAAGTCCAAATGGATTATTTTCTTAAAAAAAAGTTAGGAGAAGAGGTCAAAAAAAGAGAGGAGAGAGAAAATCAAAAAGGAAGTCTCCATGGTTGACTTGGAAGCTTCTGAGTAAGTAACGATGGCGGAGAAGGAAAGCTGAAAGTGAAAGCGTGTAGCGTCTACGTTAGGAAACAACTAAGCGCAAAAAGTTACCGATTTCACATTTATGGAGAAAAAACACTTTTATGCTTATAAATTTAATAATCGAGAAGCACTTTATAAATTTGATGAATTCATTTATTAATTTAAAAAAAAAAAAAATTAAGTATATTCATTGTACTATCTATACTCACGGTTGAATACACCTTAACCTGATTGGTGAAGAAAAGGTTTTTTAAGTTCGTGTTAATATAAACAAAAAGGAGCAAAACAAGAAATGGCATTCTAGAATAAAACACCAAAACGATAAAATGTTTTTTCTTTTTTGTTAACTGATTTTTCTATTGAAATGTCATGAAAAATGTAAAATTATACAAGATGTCCTTAGGCCCAGTTATTCATGCGAACTCCCAATCAAATCGGAAGCCTAAATGCCCAGATCAAAGAAACCAATTGTCAAAGTTGGCCCGAATTGAGGCCCAAGTAATCAGAAACTCAGGCTTAGAGCTATCAAATGGACCGTCCGCGTCTGAGACCTGTCCACACGGACCATTTGTTTTTGTGTGCTATAATTGATCGGTCAGTTACGAACAACGGTCCAAGAAATGACCGCGCCCAATAAAACCATGTTTAGATGGACTTGTCCACATATACCCAATTGTATTAAACTTTTTTTTTGTATTAAACTATTAGTTTTGATATTTATGGATGTTTCTCAGATTTCTTCTCGTTCTTTGCTTCTGCTTTTGCTACGATACGAGCTTGTTTAAATATCAAATCAATATCCTTGCATTTAAAGTTGAATCATTTCAGCCCAAATTTGATTATAATCTAATTACTTGGATTAATTTCACCAACTTATATTTTGGAGGAAACTGAATCTGAATATAAGCTAAACTCGAACGCTGTACCAAGCTGGTCCAAATTAAATTTAATACCAAAAACATTATGTGTAATCCACTTTCTGTGTTACTTACTTACTTTCATATGGAAGCTTCTTAAAGTATTGAAGCAAATAAAAGACGAACCACATAATCTCAGAAAACTACATAAACATTTTAGTTAAGCAAACTTGTTCTTTTTAGCAAAAACACTACATAAACATCTTAGTTAGCATAGCAAAGTTGTTATGTTTAGCAAAACATCATAATGAAACTATGAAATACTTCGACAACATTCAAAATCTATAATTTATAATAACTATGAAATTAAGTACAAAACTTAAAAGTGATTATTGCAAAAAAACTCATCACCTTAATTGTTTTTGCAAGAATACTCCTCGCCTTTAAAAAATGCAGATCAATTCCCTCAATTCTAAAATCATCTGCAATATAGCCCCTCCGTCAAATAGACGTTATATCGAACTCAAAACGGTGCGTTTTAGTTAATAATTTTTCAAGATTTATATAGTTTTAATAATCTTATTTAAATTAAAAAAATAAAAAAATGAAAAAGAAACAAAAAATTCTTCTCTCTCGACCTCTCTCCTTTCTCGTCTCTTCTTCTTCTTCAACGACAATTCTTCTTCCATTTCTTTTTCAATTCAACACACTCGTGATGGGAACCCCTCTCTTAATCGCTACGTACACTCGCTCTGCACCATTAGCAGCAATTGAACCACCGCTTCCGCCGTCGCCGCCTCCTCTCTCCACTGCTCCTCCGCCGTGCATCCCTCCGGCAATCAGCAGAGTAGCTCCACCGTCGTCAGAGCACGCTCTGTATCGCGCCTGTCAAAATCAGCCGCGAGCCGGTCGATTAAAATCTCCGGTGCACCGGCGGAGACGGCGATGTGGCGTGTGTTTTTGGTGAGGCAGAGCGCGAACAAGGTTTTGATTCCGATTTTAAGAGCACGTCGTGGGTATGATGAAATCGGATTCCTTAGAAGATCGAGAACTCCTTCAAATACTCCGATAGGATGATTAGGGATTACGTGAGAGAGCATATGTACGGTGGTTGGAATTCTTCTGGGCTTTCCTGGGGATTGGGCAGAAGACGAGCTCGAGTCTTCTGATTACTACACAACAAAAATCGGCGGTCTTCCGGTAACTTCCTTATCGTCTCTCTCTTCATATTTTTTTCACAGAAATTTCAATTCTTTTCTTCTGGGTGTTGAATCGAGAAGGAAGATTGTGGATATATACAAAGCGGCCGAGACAGGGATCGTCTCCGAATTCGGCGGGTTTGTGACGGTGGTGATGATCAGATTCGGAGGTAGTGGTGGTGATATGGATGATTTTGTTTTGAGAGAGACGAAGGAGAAGCAAAGAACCGGTTAGGAGAGAGAGCAGAAGAAAGAGACTACTTGTTTTTTTTTTAATTTGGGTTTTAATTTTTTTTCCCCAAAATTGCTGATCTGGGTATAATGATTTAAAATGTGTGTTGTTTCGCCCATGGTTTGGTAAACATCATGTTGTTTTTGATACACTAAAACGATGGGTTTTAAATTCTGTTTGTTTTTTCACAGAAGTTTATTACTGCCGCATCATCGATATGGGTATGGGTTATATTGCGGGTGATTTTGGAGGTGGTGGAATTGACATGCATTTTCTAAATGTGAGAGGTTTTCTTGCAAAAACAATTAAAGTTATGAGTTTTTTTTGCAGTAATCCCAACTTAAAAGACAAAGAACGAAGAGAAAACAATGCTTAAAACCTATCTGGTAACCTTACGAAAAGTTGTTAAAACTGTAGAAAGTTTTGATTTTTAAGAAATTTGTTAGAACCCTATATTCGTGAAACTGTTTCAAACATTCGAAATCTATAATATAAGACTCTACAACTTCTTCACGGAATCTAAACTAAAGCAAAAGAAGGAAGAAAATGTTCAGAAAAATAGGAAAAGAAACTCACTTTGCTCTCTTAGGCAGGCACGATTTTGGCAGTGACAAATCAAATAAGTTCCTCAGAATGACCCATAACGAAAAAACTAATTCGAAGCTCAAGAATCCAAACGAAGAATCCAAACCAACAAACACATAACGAAAAAGCGAAGAATCCAAACCCATAACGAAGAAACGAAGAAGTTGAAGTCGACGACCAAGATAGCCGACAAAATTAAACAAAATTCCCCAAATTGATTAAACCTAAATTTTAAAGTATTTGGACCTGTCCACTGACCACACGGTCTAACCCGTTTTTGACTACAGACAAAATTGGTCTTAGCCCATTTGACATGTTTCGTATCTCTGGGCGTGACCATGGCCTATCCATAATATATGGAATGGGCTAGCCTATGAACGTCTCGCCGAATTGACAGTTATACTCAAACTCGCCCAATGGAGATGAAGAAGAAGCGACTTCAAACTGTGGCGGATCAAATTAACTTATACACAGTGTGACTATACAGTTCATGATTTATGAGTTTCTACTTAAACCATTTGACAACAATTACAGAATCAATGTCTTTTATATACTAGTTTAGTTGAACATTAAACGTCTGTTTAAAATTAAATAGTTATTTCAGTTTATAAGTTGAAAACTTAAGATATATGTCCAATCCTTACTAATCCTTTTTTTGCAGATTTATGTTAGTGATAATTTATTAAATTTCATGGGATTTTAACTTTTGAAGTGGGTCTTGACCGGGTCACATATGCCGGGTTTAAACAGTGAAATGAATCTGAATCGGATTATCCGCTAATTTGTTGCAGTTTCATCGGTTCGACGGGGCCGGTCCGGATCTAAAATTATTACTCGATCTCGTCGCTCCTATATGAACACGAGACCTAAACTAAACCCTAAATCTCTCTCTCTACACTCTCATTTCTCCCTTTTCTCCCTTTTCTCCCTTTTCTCCGTAGCTCTTTCACGCATCTACGATGGCGTCGATGATGGTAAGTTGTAATCTACACTCTCTCTGCATATATTTATGTTCTGACACTGACTGACGCGACTCTACTTTGGTTGGGTTTCGGGAGCAGCAACCGCAAATCATACTGCTCAAGGAAGGTACGGACACTTCTCAGGGCAAAGCTCAGCTAGTGAGCAACATCAACGCTTGCACGGCGGTTGGCGATGTCGTCCGGACTACGCTCGGGCCGCGAGGGATGGACAAGCTCATCCACGACGATAAGGGATCCGTCACCATTTCCAATGACGGCGCTACCATCATGAAGCTCCTCGACATTGTCCATCCTGCCGCTAAGATCCTCGTCGATATCGCCAAATCCCAAGATTCCGAGGTGCTGTTTGCTTTCGATTTTTGGCCCAATCTCGGTTTTCAAAGAATATCCCAGTACGATTCTGTGTGTCCTTCTCTGAATTGAATGAGGATTTTTGATTGGTTATTGAGCTGGATACCGATCGCGTCCTGGGTCTTCAGTGTTTATATTGTTAAGTGTGGTTCACTATGTAGATCTTAGAATGCGTGATTATTGAGTTCATGAACACTGAATTTTCTGCTGCTGCTTTTGTTGGTTAGGTCGGTGATGGGACAACTACTGTTGTTCTTCTTGCAGCAGAGTTTCTGAAGGAGGCTAAGCCATTTATTGAGGATGGTGTTCACTCCCAGAATTTGATTAGAAGTTACCGCACCGCAAGCACTTTGGTTTGTATTTTCTTCTCGTTAGTACAATAGCAAGTTTTTATTTTTCTGTGGCCCTAATCACCACTTTTTTATTGATTTAGGCAATTGCGAAGGTCAAAGAACTCGCTGTTAGCATTGAGGGGAAAAGTGTTGAGGAAAAGAAAGGTTTGTTGGCTAAATGTGCTGCTACCACTCTTTCCTCTAAGCTTATTGGTGGAGAAAAAGAGTTTTTTTCTGCAATGGTTGTTGATGCTGTTATGGCGATTGGGAATGACGACAGGCTAAATTTGATTGGGATCAAAAAGGTAAAGACATCCTTTTTTTTGCATTGGTATTAATTTGTTGTTTTTCTTTAGTATTCTGATGTTTTTTTAAAAAAATTTGCCTTGCATTGGGTGTTAAGTTAATGTTACTTGGTTTTTTATCACTATACATCTATGTCCAAACTTGTGTTATGTTCTGTTTACCGTGCGACTTAAATTCTGCCCATTAATGGATTTTGCAAAATCCAATAGGATAGCACTTACTTGATTTCTAGCAGTTTTATAGTCAGAATCATACCACAACTGGCCTATCTGCTGCATTCCGCCTCTGTTCGTTGCATTTCATTTCATTTCATTTCCAAGTTCCAGATAGATTTGTGGAAGTAATGGGCATAGTGCTACAGAGTCCAAATGAGTGACATCTATAAAGATTGTCTTAGATTGGGAATTTTCAAGATCCAAGTCGAGTAAAAGACATTTCCATTTGTGCTTATGCTTTAAAGCCAGGTTAAAGATGCTTCTAAGCTAATGTCATGGTTTGCTCTGCAGGTTCCTGGTGGTAATATGCGAGACTCTTTCCTAGTTGATGGTGTAGCTTTTAAAAAAACATTCTCGTATGCGGGTTTCGAACAACAGCCGAAGAAGTTTGTTAATCCCAAAATTCTCCTGCTTAACATTGAATTGGAGTTGAAATCTGAGAAGGAAAACGCTGAGATTAGGTTGGAATTCTGGCTCTTTATGTTAAATTTTCCTTTCAATTAAGCATCTTTTGGTTTTATTTCACTTGGCTCCTCTCATTTGCTCACAGGCTGTCAGATCCATCACAGTACCAGTCAATAGTTGATGCAGAATGGAATATCATTTATGACAAGCTAGACAAGTGTGTCGAAAGTGGAGCTAAAGTTGTTCTTTCTCGATTGGCTATTGGTGATCTAGCTACTCAGGTTTGTTGATTTCCTAATTTTTTTTTTTGTTTCATCTACCACAAGGATGTTTCCCTGCATCGTCAGGCTGGATATTGAGGTTTATCTTTATTTCTTGAGAAATCATTCGACATCTTTGAGGCATGATTACAGTGGTTGGTAATGGTCTTGCAAGTGTAAGACTATTATGCATGAGCAACACTTCAAAGTTGCAATCATAAGTTACCATGTTTTAGTGTATTAAGATGTTTTATTTCCTTAGAAACCTATGAGTATTCATTGCTCTTGTCAATCAATATTGTTCAGAACTGTACCTTGTATCTTGTTGTTTCATTTTCGTAGCAATCAAGAGAGTGCTTGACTGTGTTTTACTCATTTGACTGAAGACAGTTCGCATTTTTTTGCAGTATTTTGCAGATCGTGATATTTTCTGCGCTGGCCGCGTAGCAGAAGAAGATCTTAATCGCGTGGCTGCTGCGGCTGGAGGAACAGTTCAGACAAGTGTTAACAATATAATAACCGAGGCTAGTGAAAAATGATTTTCTTTGCTTGCTATTTAGATATGCTTACAAGCTTTCAGTGACCTGGTTATTATGTTCCTTTGAATCAGAGATTGGTTTTAATGTTCTGCAGGTTCTCGGAACTTGTGAAATATTTGAGGAAAAACAAGTTGGTGGGGAGAGGTTTAACATATTCAGTGGCTGCCCTTCAGGACGTACAGCAACTATTGTCCTCCGTGGTGGAGCTGATCAGGTATATATCAAATATTGGAGGCTTCACGAAAACAAAAAAATCAGCATAAATATGACTTCCTTTGAAACGTTATGGCAGTTCATTGAAGAAGCTGAGCGGAGTTTACATGATGCGATTATGATCGTGAGAAGAGCTGTGAAGAACTCAACTGTTGTTCCTGGAGGTGGAGCTATAGATGTGAGTATCTTCCATCCACCGTGGCTCAGTTCTTAAATTTTGTACATAGGTCCATACCATCGACAATGAAAGTGACTGCTCCTTGTTGTAGATGGAGATAAGCAAGTATCTGAGGCAGCATTCACGAACAATTGCTGGGAAGTCACAGCTTTTCATCAACTCGTACGCAAAGGCCCTGGAGGTACACTTCTGGTTGAACTGGATGCTTTGTTTTTGTGCCTCTTGATTTCTGCAAATCCCATAGCTGCTACGCACATATCAAAATGAGCTTCGTAGTTGTGTTCTGTGTTATTGGGCATTTATAGAGTGGAAATGTTTTTTGTTTGCTCGTTGTTGTGTACAATAGAAATTTTGTAAACAACTAAGGAGGGTCCAAATTGATCTTTGGCTGGTATTTGAAATTATTGTTTCACCTTTGAGAAAAAGATTTGAATTCGCACTAATTGTGGTGACGACAGGTTATTCCACGACAATTATGTGACAATGCTGGATTCGATGCAACTGATGTCCTGAATAAATTAAGACAAAAACACGCCATGCAAAGCGGTGAGTCTTCTATTACTTTCACAAGCTTCATGTAGTAATCTTTTGATAGGCAGCGTAATCTCAGTCTACCATGCTATCATATCTGTGTGCTATAATAGGAGAAGGAGCTTCTTATGGAGTGGACATTAACACTGGTGGAATAGCAGATTCATTTGCTAACTTCGTTTGGGAACCAGCAGTTGTGAAGGTATGGCAAGATTCTATGAACTTTTACTCTTTTTTTCCTTCTTGGGACTATTGTGCCAGTTATGAAAATGTCTACTTGGGAATGTTCTATTTTGTGTGAATATCTTTCATGGAAAGGTTATTGATGATGGGTTGATTCTCTATGTTGTGGCAGATTAATGCTATAAATGCTGCGACTGAAGCAGCCTGCCTTATTCTTAGTGTGGACGAAACCGTGAAGAATCCTAAAGTAATAACATATGCCCTCCTTTTCTTTTGTATGTTTTGATACTGTGTATATAGTGTATTGATAATTGTATAAAAACAAATGTAGTCTGAGAGCGCACAAGGAGAGGCTGCCGCAGGTGCTATGGGGAGAGGACGCGGTGGAGGTCGTGGCCGTGGTATGCGAAGGCGATAAGTTTTTTCTCTTATTGGCAAACATGTGGGTTTCTTCTTCTTATCTAAATTTTAGTTTTGTTGAATTTTGATCTTGAAATCAAAAAGCTAGTGTTGGGTTTGTGTTTGTTGAATTAGAATACCGTTGGGTGTCCATACAATTTGTGAAAGTGAAGTTTCAGTGTGGTTTTGTTACACTAGAGAAATTATATTTGCTTAATCAGGATCATGACGAGGATGAATCACTGTAACAAAATTCAACTGGTGATGTATCTCTAACAATGATATACATCATCATATTGATGATAGCAAAAATTGCTCTAATTGGTCGTTGGAAGATCGATCGATTCTCATTACAATAATATACATCATCATATCATATTGATGATAGCAAATACTTAATTTGAGTACAGGGAAAAAAAAAAGCTAAACACTAACTTTGGGTGAAGAGCTTAGAAGCTTAGCAAGTATAGTTACATCAATGCATGGAAACTTCTTCCACTCATCAAAATGATCTCTAAGTATCTCTTTCGCTTTTTCCTTCAAGCTCAAACCACAATCCACTCTTAGAACGGAACAAAGCTTCTCCACCGTCCCAACGCAAACCATCTCTTCCACCACTGCATTTTCCGGTGAGAATTTGGACATCGTGCTTAGGATAGAGAGAGCTCTATAGTCTGCCGCAGTTGAAACCCTTAATACCCGCTTTGTCACAATAGCGATTCCGCCTCTATGGGCAAGAATCTCAGCTCTACCGTTCGCACAACAACATAAACGAGACAAAACTCCTAACACGAGTTCTGTAGTTCTCTTCTCACCGGTTGAGCTTATTTCGAGTTCGATGAGTTCGGATACCGCACCGAGATCCACAAGGATCGTTCGGTTCCGGCTCCACGATGAGGTCTCTAGAAGAATCATCAGCGTGGCTGTCACAGCTTGTTTAATAACCAAGTGATGATCAAGCTTTGATGGTTCCTTATTTCTCACGCTAGAGTTTGATGATTGTACCGTAGCCGTCACGCTAGGGTTTGTGCGATTGAAACTACTTACTACATCCTTGAGAAAACCTATGATCCCTTTGAAAACCTCGGGATTCAATCTCTCGACGATATGAGAGGAATTATTTTCCGTTAGGTTCCTCAAGAGCACAATTGTGTAAGCCTTGTTGAGGAAGTCTTGTTGGTGTAAAACACAAGTCAAAGATTCCAAGATTCGATCGTTCTCGATCAAGATTGTTCTTGCGTCGTTTAATGGAACACCGATCAAGTGAAGAAGACGCAGAGACCCATCTAGCCCTTCGATACGACGTCGTCCCTCCCCTTCTTCTTCACACGTACACTTGACTACGAACAAAATCAAAGACCTATGTACGCCTCCTTCCCACATCAGTCTCCTATTTCTCTCTCCCTCCATAGCCAAAACTTCAAGCTTCTTCAACGTATCTTCTCTTGCTAAGGCTGTCCAATTTAAACCGAACCAAATGCTAATTTTAAACGATCGATCGGTATAAAAAAATTCACACTAAACAAACCGAACCGAACTTAGATACGGTCCAACTGACCTGATTTCTTTAGAGAAACATATATTTTAAAAAAAAAAATTTAATTAACTAAATATTGTTGGTGATTTTTTAATCCAAAACCAAAGTAAAGTTATGCAGACCAAACCGATTACTGAAATAGCATGACCGAACCGGATTATCCGAAAGCCCGACCCAATACCTTCTTCTCCAAACTTTTTGAGATTCTTGATCTCCTCGACGACGTTGGGCTTCCCCGGAGGAGCTCTAGGCGTAGGGATTCTGACAACGCCGCGTCTCGCGTTGTCGTCGCACCAGTGTTGGATCAGACGGCGAAGCATATGGTTAGGCGTAAGACCGGAGTCTAAAGGAAGAGGCAGCTTCGTCACGGGACAAGAGGGGACCTTCTCGAGCCACTTTACGATGCTTTGACGGTCGTAAGTGATGCCGGAAACGGCCGTGACTGGATCTTTCATAATCTCTAGTGAGATTGGGCAGATAAAGTAATTAGGGATCTCGATCTCCTCCTCTTCATGATCCATTTGATGTTTTTTTTGTTTGTTTTTGGTATAGTTAAAGATGTGTATATTATAGAATGATGAAGATCGAGAACATTAAAAAAAAAAAAAAAGAAGGAAATAAGTGGTGGAGGTAAGAGGTGGCGGCTGCGTTTACTTGAGGACAGACTTTTTGTCGACTTGTCTTCGCTTTGAATTCCACTAATACATGTTACTATTAGACTAAGAATATTTCACTATCAAACACATACACGTGTATACGTATGTCAATGAAACCATTAATCATGCATGTAATAGTTTAATTTGCATTTTTAATGTAAGCCCTCTCCTTATTTTATTTATTTAGGTTATTAACATGTTTTTATTGCTAAACATTTTTTAAAATATAGTCAAGTTAATGAAATTTTATATAGGATAAGAAATTAAAATTTCGTTCTTTCCAACTGGGTTAGATTTTGGAAGGCAAATTTACTCAAATTCAACCGCTGGTCAGCAAAAAAAAAAAAGAGAATTCACGGAAATTTTATGTTTGTTTCACTTTAAGGTCAACAAATATATAGAAATAAAATAATAAGAGTTTTATTTTTCTACGACGTAAAAGTCCATTTCTTAAATAACTTATACATGATATTCTTTCTATATACTCTTGTAATACGTTAACCAAAAAGAAAGAAAAAAAACCGAATACCAAAAACAATAAGTTCTTAGATTACGTTCGTCTCAGTTTTGTTGGTGAAAACTTGAAAAAAGATAAATCAGATTGACTGCAATATACACAAACTATATATTAAGAATCATGAGTTACTAATTCAAAATCAATTGAAAATGAATGGATTGGTGTGCAATATATACAAACTATATATTAAGAATCACAAAGTTTCAACTCAAAATCAACTCAAAATCAACTGGCAAATAAATGATTTGGCCATCAACCTTGTATAGTTGTTAAGAAATGTTTGACCGTAAAATCAATCGCTTTTTCTTTTGGTATATGACCGAGTCATACGTTCTATAACTTCTTTTACAGCTTACAACAAAGCGTCACATCAAGAAATTGCGTGGTGTCGAATCGTGCCCCATAAAGACTCGTGACAAATTTATGTGTTTATTAGACTTATGGGTTTGTGTGGTATATGTATGCGCATCATATATGACTGACTTGTATAAGGCAGGGATGTTTGTACAAGGCAGGGATGTCAATTAGGACCAAAGTCCGAGGGCCGGTCCGGTCCAACCCTGAAAAACATTAGATTCGGGTTAAAAAATTAAGCCCAAAAAAATCGAGCTTTTCAGGCCAAGTCCAATCGGGCTAGTAGATTTTTCGGGCTTAGCCCGGCCGGGTTCGGACGGCCCAAAAGCTCGAAAATAAACATTTTGATTGAGTTAAAGGTTTTGTTTAAGAATTTAACTTTTTAAAACATGGATTATTTTATATATATTTTTCATTGATCGAAAACTCTAATTTTCTACATTTGCCTTACTATAAATCTCAGAGTTTACATTTAGTATTGGTGCGCATGTCTTGAACAAATATATAAATCGTATTCTACCTAGACACGTTGAAGCATTGATTTGTACATTCACTTTGTTGGATGAGTTTACGTTTCGTGATCCAAGTAACATTATCATTCATTCTATTTACTTCATATTTTAAAAACCATTATCTACAGACTTTCAATGATATTTCTATAAGATTTATACATGTCATAGAAAAGCCGAAAAAAGCCCGAAAAGCCTATAACCCTGTTCGGGCCGGGCCGGGTTTTAGAATATAGGCCCGGATATTTTTCGGGCTAGGCCGGGCCGGGCTCAAATATATGAGGGTTTTACGGGTTTTGAGCCGGGCCTCGCCGGACCAGCCCGATTGACATCCCTAGTATAAGGTACAATTAGAATTTAATCAATAAGGTACATAGATCAAGTTATTTTTTTCCGTTATTTTGGCCGCCCCCACTTCTAGATTATTGGTAACTAGATAAGTATCCGCATATATGCGGATTTGTAATTTAATATTTTATAAATCGTGAAAAAAAAACTAAATTCGAAAAAATGGAAAACAAAATTAGATAACCAATGAAAATATATAATACATAAATTTAGAAACAAAGTTTCCGATGAAATAAATATATACTTTGAAGGAAATATTTGGTGAAGCATATGCAGTAAATAGTTTTGGATACGATTATTGCACTTTTAATTTTTTTGTGTGTAATTGACATACTACCAAATTTTGGTGTGTAAGAAATTAGAATTTTTTTCCTTTTAGGATTAGTAATTAAATGTTTCCTTAATATAAATGGAAAAACTAAGGATTTAATTCTTTTTTTATATTAATTTTGCCTTTTAAGATAAATTTATTATTTTTAGTAACTTTACCTTTTAATATTATGAATCAATTATTAAATTTTCCGTATTTTTAAGTTTTTTTGTTAAACGATTTTAAGTTTTTCCATTATTAAGTATTAGTTTTTCTTTTTTTAATCAACTTTGGATTTTAAGATAAATTTACTTTTTTTTTTTTTTTAGTAATTTTTTTTTTTAGGATTTTGAATTGTTTTATCTTTCTATTGTTAATATTATGTGTCAAAAACTGATTTGATTTTTTGGAAATTTTTTGGAAATTTCTTTTAAACATGTCAAAATTTGATCGATTGATTTGACACGTAGCGCGATCAGGCTTTTCTCTTTACGTAACATGAATTTTCTCTTTACGTAACCATGTATTCTATTAGATAAAAGATTACATGTAGCTTATGGACGAAAAATGTTATGAAAAGGTTTTTTTTGTTGTGAAATTGAGAAATTATCAATTTGGTTATATAGATGTGGGGAATGAGAATTCATTTTCTTTTTAGGATTGTATTCCATTTTTAAATTTCCTTAATATAAATAGAAATACTAATTGTTTTCCTTTTTTAAAACTTTAGCATTTTTTTTATAGTAGACAAAATATTACATGCATATCTTATGGACGAAAAATGTTAATAGTTTTTTTTTGGGTTGAAATTGAGAAACTATTAATTTGGTTATATAGATGTGAGAAATAAGAATTTTTTTTTTTGGTAAGGATTGTATTCCATTTTTTTTATCCTTAATCTAAATAGAAATACTAATTGATTTTTCATTTTTTAAAACTTTTGCTTTTTAGGATTGTAAACTATTGTTTAATTTCCGAATTCTAAATTGATTTATGGGTTTTCCTCTTTTTTATTTATAAACTTTGGATTTTATTCTTTTTCTTTTTAGGATTGTAATCTAATGTTTAATTTTCTTATTATAAACTAAAATTAAAAAAAAACTTTTGCTTTTATTTATAATTTTTGTTTAATTACCTTAATCTAAACATAACTACTATTTTTCCCTTTACTTTTTAGGATTAAGAACCAATTTTAAATTTTACTTTTATTAATGTTAATATTATGTGTTGAAATATAATTGAAAATTTATTAAACATGTGTCAAAATCTGATCGTTTGACTTGACACGTGTTGCGATCAGTCGAGTAACTAACTTTGAAACATTCTGCTTTATATAATAAGATGAATCTTATATAAATTTTATAGTTTACATTTTTTTTTTGATTTTGTAGTTTCTATTTTTTCTCTTATTTTTTATTTTTTTATTTTATTAGTTTCTATTTAAATAAAACACAATGTATTTTTCTTTTTTTGTTAGGGGTAAATTATTATATAAAGTTTGGTTGTGGTTGTACATTAATAATTTTCATTTTTTAAGTGTTCTTTTGTCTTAATGAAAGGATTATAAACTTTTAAATTTGGTCGTATATTAATAATTTTCTTTTTAAGTTTATAATATATTTATAATTTTCCTTTTTTAAGTTTGGTCGTGAGTGGTTGTAGATTATAAACTTTTAAGTTTCCTTTTGTCACTTTCCTTTATTATAAGTTTTTCTTACTTATTTTTTTTTGTTTTTTAAGACTGATTTTTTTTTAGTTTAACCTTTTTTTAATATATATTTTTTTTAATTAATTGACACATGTCGCGATCTAAATTAACCGTGACCAATGTTACGATCTCGTGAGTGAGAATTATCATACGTGTCGTGAGAATCATCATACGGGTCACGCTTACGTTGAGAGATCCAACTTTATATAATAAGATTTAAATGGTAAATATTATTTTATTTTTTTTGTCACTTTCCCTTTTTTTACTTAGAACGGTTCGGAAATCCAAACCGGTGGTATCGAGTTTACAAAGTTAATATCCACTGGGTAGACGCGAGCACTTTTTGATAGCTTGTCTGCCAGTGTGTTGTTCGCGCATGGGATGAGTGAGATTGAGAAAAAAAAAAAAACGTCTCCTTACTCTTCATGAATTCCTCCAGGTGTAATGCAAAAGCCGACCAATCCTCGGGTGTAGACACCATCTTCACCAACTCGGAACAGTTTGTTGCAAAAGCTATTTCCGTTTTCTGGTTTGCTAGCAAACAATGCATGGCCCAGATGTTTTGAGTTTGAACATGAGAACTCTCCCTCTAATCTGATCGCATAATTAAAAAATGGTAAATATCTAATTAGAGGGTTTTATTTATTTATCAATCAACAATCTCCATTATGCGAGTTTGAACATGAGAACTCTCCAACACACCAATCTTTTAATTAGAGTTTAAAATATTTTTTAGGAGAAGAGAACAAAAATAAAACCAAAAAGCATTGTAAATGTAACTACATACGGGAACTTAATCAGGATGATCGCATTAAAAAACTTATGATAATCAATCCATCTCCAGAATATGGAAAAACCATTTACTCTTAGAAGCCATACAAAGATTGTGTAGCCTCTCAGTTATAAATCATTCTTCAACCCCATTCTTTATACAAACAGTTGAAATATTGGGGAAAACAGAATGAAAAAAAAAACGCATAGGACAAACATTTTCTCTGAAATCCCTTGAACGAGGACCCAGTTGGAGTTGGAGAAAGGCACACAAATTTTACCTATGGGTAACACTCTTAAAATCCACTTCATCAGTGTATTTGACAATGATGTGCTTGGAATTCTAGAGTCAGGAGAGTGATTTAGTTTGCTTGAAAGGATTGGATCTGTTTCACACTTGCGTGCTCCTGAGACATCGCCATTTCCGTGAACGAGGGACCTTTTCTAGAAGCATTTGCAGGCCGATGTTATTTGCTGACACCCCAAACATGTACCTGTTCATTTCCATTGGAACACAGACGAGTGTAAGTTTCAAAAAAAGATCCTTCAATACCAACAGTAACTTCGAACTATTAAGCGAAACAATGTTTCTGTATTTGGAGTATCGAAGGAGGAGATGATTCTAGTGTAAGAGATCAACTTCGTCTTTGTATCAAGTATTTTTTTGGTTCAACGTTTTTACAGGGATTTTTTCGTGCAATAAGATATGCGAGACCGAAACTAACCAAAGTTTGTTACAGACTACTTACTTGCTTCGACGAGCCTTTCTTCTCCAGGAAACAAAAGATGTGATCCACTGCATAGGGATAATAATCAAAAGAACAAGTTAGAGAGTGAGATACAGTAGAAAACAAGACCCAGCTTTAGAACAAGTTGCACCCTACCAGTAAAATGTGTGCTATAAAGAATCATAACAACCCAAGAATAGGGACTAAGAGAGCAAAATCACCTTAAAGACTGGCATAAAAGTCAATGGCCCGGCAATGGATGCTTTCCGTAGGGGCAACCTCCCTTGAGGTACAACTTCCTTTGATAGATGTTGAGCAATTTCTTTCAACAGTACCATTTGGGCGTTTTCGGTCCTCATAGACAGAAACGCCTGTTTCATTGATTCCCTGTCAGCTTCCAGTGCTTGAACCCTCATGTAGAGTTTCGTTATATCAGGATCACCACGATCCCTTTGTTCTCTCGGGAAAACCACATTGCCATTGGAAGTTTCAGCCTCAAGCTTCTGTTCAGTTACACCACTATGAGACACACTGTGATGGACAGAATCAATGGTATAAACTCTATCACTCATGTCATCTCCTATATCCGATGAGTCATCTTTAGCATAATTCTCTGTATATGAGACATTTTCCACTTTCTTAGAGCTGCAGCTTTCGGACCTCGGGGAATCAACAAAAATATCAGGTCTAACTTCGTTAGATGCTCCCAAGTGTGAACTTGAGCCAGCGATGGAAATCCTCCTAAAATGTCTTTGACGCCTAGGACTCTGACCAACCACTAACTTTTCTGAAACATCCCGCCCTATCGCTCTCGGGAAATCACCATCCAACTGAGTAAAGCTAGGGTTTGTTTCCATCTGGCTGATTCTTAGGTCCAAAGTCTTCAAATGTTCTCGCCCATGAGGCGAATCAGCTGGTGGGTAGTTTTCATCATCTGCAACATAGATATCAGCCTGCAGAGGATCTTGGTTCTCATTGATATTGCACTTTAAGGGAGGGTAGTCATACGTAGGGGGGTCATATTCAGAATCGATGCTCGGGTTACGACTAAGCAAGCTCTTGTGACCATCAGCTTCTGCCTCGGTGCTCATCATTCTATGCTTATAAACCTGAGTTTCACAAGTAAGAGCCAGAATTGTCTGCTCCCTTTGATAGACGAGATCTTCCAATGCCAGGATCTCTTGCTGGTCATGTTCCATTTTCTCCTCGACGTAAAGCTTATATTGTCTGAGTTCCATCTGGAGTTGAGCCTTTTCGTTCTGCAACCTCTGCATCACAGACAATGTTTCATATGCAGCTGATGAAGAAGCATTCCGCTCTTTCTCGAGTTCATCATACAGATCCTGGATCGATTGCTGTTGACTGCTAACAGTCTCGCGCAGTAATTCGCATTCGTTCTCGATATGGACTTTAGGATTAGGAAACAGCTCTAGGTCGTCCAGCTCCGGTATAGAGAAGCGTTTCTGGCTCTCTAATACCTCGTGTCGTCTCTTCACAGATCGAATCCAGGAATTTGGAGAACAATCGCATCCACAGTCACAACATTTGATCTGATCTCCGGACGGAGACTCCATTCCCAATTCCATCTGAGAGTATATCCAAAGATTCTCTCACAAACTATCCGGAAATCGAAACAGGAAGACCTAAATCGCACTAAGCCCGTAAAGGTTGTGGCATGCGATAGAAGAAATGAAAACAACCGCTGCAGCCTTCTGGGGATGATAATTTTCTACAAAAAATTTCTAGCAATTAAATCGTAATTATCACACAATCGGAATCCGAAAACGGAGATTTGAAGCCTTACCTCTCCGTCTCCGGCGACCCGGGAAGTGGAGGAATGTAAAAGCTAATTTCGAGATTTTTTTGTTTCACAAAAACAGAAGAAGAAAACCAAAATCAATTTATGTGCGCGTAAATTAAAAATCTGAATGCTGAATTGATTTTGTTTTGGGTTTAGATGAACGGCTGAGATTTGGTTTAGCTGAGGTGTCATTACCTGTAAAAAAAAATAAAGTAGATGGCGGCATGATCTGGATTTTACAAGAGTTAGAGGGATAATAAAATAATATTCTCTCAGATGCTTTTTTTTTTTTTTTTAGTAGGATACATACATACGCTTATGAAAGTGGATGATTTTCTCTTCTTTTGTTTTTGTTTTTTTGTTACTAGTATTTAATCCGCGCTAATTATAGCGCGTAGTATTTTTTTCTAAAAAAATTGTTTTGAAATTTAAGAAAAATTGTTTTTATCTGAATTTTACAATAAATAACTAATGATTATAGATAAAACTGTCAATTCGTAATAATTTATCTATTTAATCCGTTTTGCAGTTAAAATGTTATTCGAACTGATCCGTAAAAACCTATAATTTTGAAAACATAACTCTAATATGCACCGTTTAATGACTCTGGTTTTTGTGGTTAGTCTACGAATTCTTAAAAAAAAAATATTGTGTCTAAATTTTTATAAAATTTGTAAAATATTTTTCAACTTTTGTTTTGATATATATTCAAATAAAAATAATAAATTATAGTGAAAAATATAGCAGGATTTCAAATAGTTTTTTTTCTTTGAATATACATTGATTGACTATTATTTTAAAATATATAATATTAAAAACAATTAAGAAACTAAATAGTAAATAACTTTTTATAGCGCCAGGTAATTTTGTTTTAAAAAAATTGTTTTGAAAATTAAGAAAAATTGCTTTTATCTGAATTTTACAATATGGTTAACTAATGATTATAGATAAAACTGACAATTCGTAATAATTTGTCTATTTAATCCATTTTGCAGTTAAATATTATTTGGGCTAACCCGTAAAAACCTATAATTTTGAAAACATAACTCTAATATGCACCGTTTAATGACTCTGGTTTTTGTGGTTAGTCTACGAATTCTTAAAAAAAAAAATTCTTGTGTCTAACTTTTTATAAAATTTTTAAAATTTTTTTCAATTTTTGTTTTGATATATATTCAAATAAAATATAATAAATTATAAAGAAAAATATAGCAGGATTTCGAATATATTTTTTTTATTTGAATATACATTGATTAATTATTATTTTAAAATATATAGTATTAAAAATAATTAAGAAACTAAATAAATAACTTTTTATAGAGCGGGGTAATTTGTTATTAAGAAATTGTTTTGAAATTTAAGAAAAATTGTTTTTATCTGAATTTTACAATATGACTAACTAATGACTATAGATAAAATTGTCAATTCGTAATAATTTGTTTATTTAACCCGTTTTGCAGTTAAAATATTATTCGGGTTAACCCGTAAAAAACTATAATTTTGAAAATATTACTCCAATATGCACCATTTAATGACTCTGGTTTTTGTGGTTAGTCTACGAATTCTTTAAAAAAAATTCTTTTGTCTAACTTTATAAAATTTGTAGAATATTTTTCAACTTTTGTTTTGAAATATATTCAAATGAAATATAATAAATTATAGTGAAAAATATAGCAGGATTTCAAATTTTTTTTCTTTGAATAACCATTGATTGATTATTATGATAAATTATATAATATTAAAAATAATCAAGAAACTAAATAGTAAATAATTTTTTTAATGAGAAATAAATATTTTTCATATTTCCATCAATAATTTTAAAAGACAATTATATCATTTCCTATTTCAATTTTTTTTTATTTTATTTGTAATGATTCATGTAATAACTTACAAAACAAAATTCATTTTCAAAAATGTCCTTCTTAAATAATATTATAGAGATTGTTATTGTTCTACTTAAACATGACCAGACTAATCTCCCGAGGCCCAGGCATGCATCCATTTTTTTTTCACGGAGGAGCAGCGGCAAGAGGTAAAAACAAAAATCAAGAAGCACTTGATTGACACTATATATGTGACCATCCATTTGCTATTATTTCATCATCATGTTTCAGGAACTGAGGAGGAAGGCTGAGGAATCCTTCAAGCGAATTGAAAAGTCTTGGACTGATCGGGTGGCGTGTCTTTCAATATCCTAATTATCTTGAAGCCTTGTATATATATATCCGGTTGTTGTGATCAGACAATAAATTAAGTGTAATTGCCTTTGGCTGTGTGTGGCGTGTGTAAACGGATTTCTTTCGGGATAATAATATGCTTTTCTTTTGAGGCCATGGTTCCATTACAAGCACTGCAAGGCTATGGCTGATGCTGTTTGTCCTCCTCGTAAGAAGGCTGTTGTACCGCCAAGAAGGCTCATCAGCGGTCTCTCTTTATTCATATATAGATTCAGGTTTTTCATTTTGGATATATAGCAAGTGAAGAAAACCAAATGGGTTGATTATATTTTTCCTGTTTTGATTCTCATCGGTTTTTGTGGGTTTTATATATATCGTCATGGGGTTGGGGTTAACAGTGTGTTTTCATACTCTTACTAAACTCTCCATAAACTTTACTTATTACGAATCCAAAATAACATTCCACCATAAAAGTTCTCTTTGCAGTTTGAACCCTTTGTAAACTTCAATTCATAATTCATATTTCTGTATACTTTTTTCTTTCGAATGAAGTCCCTGTGACGGTGCTTGCTCTAGTTACATATATACGCTCTATCATTACGTATAAGTACATACATATATAATAATAATAAAAAAAATACATATATAATATTTTTGGCGAAACTTCACCAGCATTTTCCTCGCTAACGTCAACTATACTCACAATTGCTTTTATAGCAAAAACTTTATTTAGTTGACCAACTGTTTTCATTTTAATAACTCTTCTTGATCTTGTAACCGTACCTATTTCACTCTCTCTTGTTAGTAGTCTCAGCTTGT